>JACEVL010001501.1:0-28243 GCA_020284085.1 Aporrectodea caliginosa
TGGAGCAAGGACCGGGGGGGAGAATTGAGCCGAAAAAAAGGGAACCAAAGGCCCAAAAGGGGGGGGAAGGGGGAGATCGGAAAGCAGGTATAAAGGGAAAGAGGAAAAGGGCGTCCGGGGGAGAGGGATTGATGCGGAAGAGACAGCGGAATTAAAGGACCGACGACGACGGGCCGGGGGAAGGGGGATTAGAAAGAGAAGCGGCTAACTTAAAAGGCAGCCGACGGACCACAGGCGTCGGCGGAGGAGACGGGGACTTGACTGCGCGAAGAGACAGCGGCTACTTCACAAAGGCAGCCGAAGGCGCCGGGGTGGGAGAGGGGGACTTGCAACGTCACACTTAACGAACCCAGAGGGACTTCGAACCCCATGACCCTTCAATTTTGTTACAATATAATACATAAGAAACACGTGAATTTTTTGGCTCAATACAAATCATTTCGAAATTGTAGACTAAAGCAATAAGTACTAGAGCCTAGGGACAGTAACGGAGTGGAACATTTTAAATTGAAAATAAATTTTAATAAATTAGGTTATTGCTTTAAATTACTTTCAAATATCTGAAATTGTTGACTGATCAAATACATTTTAATATCAACACTTAGCATAATCAGACTAGGTATAGTTTTCGAGAAATGACCGGGGACAGCTGAATTCTGAATTTACCATGTTACCGGAAAATGACTCATTTATGTCTTCTGTCATTTGTGTTCTTGTGAATTGTTTAATTGTCATAACATGGAAATGTACAGCGCAGTGCGTTTCTCAGGTGCTTCATTAAAAAGATATTATTATTAGTATTATTAATAAGTCTTTCAGACAGACCCACTGCACGAGCGAGTTTTTCTAATCTCATTAGCTGCCACTGTTGAAAAGTAGCCTACGGCAGTAACTATTCTGAAGACCTTAGAAAAACCCAAGATGGTGTGTAAAATCCCAGATCCCAAGTCGGACCCCTAAATCCCAAGATCTTGGGAAAATCCCAAGGAGTGGTCACACTGGTAGCCAGTATGTTAGGTTAGAATAAGTAGTTATAAGAGTATGGGTAGTGTCCAAAATACATAATATTATATGTTTGAGTTTGGTTTCTGTCTTCTGCCATCTTCCGAATAGGAAAGTTTTACAATATAAAATTCTGTGAGAAGCGTCCATTTGTAGTGCATTAATTTTTCTTGAACTAAATAAAATTTATTATCGAGCGGTGACAAATTCATGAAATACACGTTCAAATCAGAATCAAATGCTGTGCTACATTTAAAAAATATCCAAGGATTGTGCGTTAATTCACCTACACTTTCAGATCACGCCGCTTCACGCGTGCATCGAGTCAGTATGAGAATTGTAAAAAATAACTGGGGGGGGGGGCAGTTGATTCATGTGCAGTAACTGTTGAAATGTTGACTTTACTATGGGATCCTCAGTTCTCAACCCCCCCGACAATTCTCACCCTACATCTCCATTCTCAGCCTCTCCATGCCATTCGCATGTCCCGTGGCCAGATCCCTTGACCGTCGGATGCTCGGCGAAGCACTTCGTAGCTCTCAGCTCTCTTCCACGCCATTGACGCCCTAAAGGTTTACCAACTCTACTACCTCCATTCCTCCACCATGAACACCATGCTACTGCTTCGGGGAGTGAGGACTCGCTGCCAACCTCAGGCCGTCTGGTTCGATATGGACTGACATCAAACGGGATGTCTTGCATTGGCTCCCTTTCCCGCAGCGGATAACTTACCGGATCTCTGCCTTGGTCTGGCGCTGCCTCGCGGGTGTGGCCCCTGTTTACTTACAGGAGCTGTGCTGCTCCACCCTGAGCGTCCAGCGCCGTGGTTCTCTTCGCTCCTCTAAGCAGGTTGAGCTTCTTGTTCCCCGGTCACGGACCTCTATTATGCAGCGCCGTGCCTTTTCTGTTGCTGGTCCTGCAATCTGGAATGAGCTCCTGTGGATCTACGTCTAATGCATAGAGCCCTTGCGGCCCATTCTTCTCTAACCTGAAGACCGTTCTCTTTAGCCGGGGTTGAGTCGGGGAGCGCTTCTGAGTAGATAATCTTGAAGGGCGCTATATAAATCGCTGAAATGAATGAATGAATGAATGAATGAATGAATGAAACACGTCGCGCTCTCGCTGCTTCGAAAGACGCGTCCATTGGACCCTGCAGATCACTCTACTTCGTGCTCTCCACCAGCTGAGCCCTACCGTCGGAAGGAGGCGGCCTACTAGAAAGACTTGGTCCTACGAATTGAGAAAAACCCAAAACGACTATCGTCGTCCAACTCCGGTCTTATTGGACATTTTCTCGACAGCCAGAGGCCAACTCCTCCTCAGCATGCACTGCAGTGACTTCCTTGAGATGAACTCTGCCAAGGCCCAAGGTTGATGATCTTCGTGCTTCTGCCGCTGATAATGATTCACCTCCGCCTTTAATCGAGTCGATTGATTCCTTCCTTGATGAATTTCTACTGATCCTGGTAACGGACCACGTCGTGATCAGCTCACGGTCAAATTCGATGTCAACAAGGATTCAGGAATTTCAGGGCTCATCACTCCCCTTTACCTCCTATAGGGCCTACACGACCGAAATTCCTGCCAGATCTAAACACACTTGTCAACTGGTCACCTCTATGCAGAGTACATAAAGGCGTCCGTTCAAGGACCCCTTCTGTTCAGCTTGCTCTTACTAGTTGCCTTGACTAACCCCTTCTTGCTGAAAGATTCCCGTCCTTTACTGTCCACTCCAGTTATCCAGATCTTGGTGTAGTCCTCGACAGTCGACACATTGCTTACCTTTTTTTAAACGCATCACTAATCCAACAGGAGCAGCTCGCTCCACATCCATCAAAATGCTGAGTGTCACCATCGGAGAACGCCTCACGGTCTCGGAGCATGTTGACCAGACCGTCAGATCATGTGCATCATCTCTTTATGCTCTTCGAGTGCTGCGTGAGCACGGACTAGGCCTACAAGGTCCGGCCTTACATCTAACTACTCGTGCCACAACTCTGGCGCGTTTACTGTATGCGTCCCCGGCCTGGTGGGGCCTGATGAGCTCGAGTGAAGTTGATCGCGTCGAGGGGCTCATGAGACGGGTCAAGAGGGCTGGCTTTCTACCTCAGGATGCCCCGACCGCGACCCAAATGGCTGAAGCCGCTGACGCAGCCCTCTTCTCTGCTATCATCCAAGATAACAACCATGTCCTCCGCAGGCTCTTTCCCACTCGGTCTGTTAGCAACTATAACCTACGCCCTAGGCCTCACCCCTTCGAACTTACAACAAAGAACAATAAGATCTTCGTTCCACGCATGCTTTTCAAAAACGTCTATTAGATGAAAAACTGCTACTCTCAATAACTCATGTATTCTGTTGCGTTTGTCGACAGTTTTGTGTTAAATAAACGAATATGATGATGATGATGATGATGACACGCAGTGGCGAAGTAAGGGGCAGAGAGGGGCAGCCGCCCGCGGGTGCAGCACCAGAGGGCGTAAAATTAGCTTTCAGTTGCTCACTGTACTACGACAAGAACGATTAAAATATAAAAAGAAAATTAAAAGGGACCCAGTCATCAACCCTTACCCCTAGGCCTATAGTCGCTTAAATCCTAGATTCGTCACGCCACTGCAGCTTATGCGATCTTAATTCCTACTTGCATCTGTGACAGCTCAGAGCAAGCCGACGCACGTCTCCTCCTCCGTTTTTACCTCTGTCGTTCATGCCTTCATTTGATCCCGAATTGATTACTGTAACTTCCTCTTGTTGGCCTCCCAAAAGACAGTCCGTCTCTCCCTCTCTTCAGTCTGACCTAAATGCTGCAGCCAGATTGATAGCCCGATTTCCAAAATTTTGCCTTCATTGGCCCTGCCCTATGGAACCACTGACCAGCTCTCTCCATTAACACTTTACTCCTCAATGTCCTCGTTAGCTGGTGGTCCAAGTGCTTCCTTTCGTTGTCTTAAGGCCACTTTCTTTTGTCTGGGTCTTTCACACTGGGAGTGCCTCTGAATGGTGAGCTCTGCGAGAGGCGCTTTACAAGTATATAGATACAATACAATTCCAGAAGCTATCGACATTCACTAATGTAAAAATCCAGTCATTTAGACAGAGGTATTTTTGGGTACAAATCCTTGGACTCAATCCGACAGCATACATTTTTACAAACAGTTCTTCATTGCATGTCGCATAGGCCTAATTGAGCTAAAGTTTCATATATATATATATATATATATATATATATATGTATGTAGAATATTGCTATAAGAGCAGTACTTTGCTGTGACGAAACATAATGGCCTCTATGCGATTTTTATGCACAGATATAACAATTTGAAATATTGCATCAGGGCAGAAGATATCATTTGAAATTTAAAATATTTCGTGTGTTTCTTTCTCTACCCAAGTTGCAACGTTTGCCCAAATCAGTTAGAAGTTATATATATATATATATATATATATATATATATATATATATATATACATTAGGGTACTACCAAAATCACAAAAGTCAAGCCAGAGACCAGGACACCCCTTATATTTTTACACTTGTCATTTGTATTATTCTGGCAAAATTTCAGCTTCCTACTTCAACTGGAAGACAGTGCTCAATGACACATAACATTACCGTAGTAGTCGTTATGTAGAAGCGCAATGTTTTACAAATTGTGGTAGCCTTGGTACGTCTCTTATGCAATTACGTACTTACTTGTTTGTAGCTGGAACCAAGTGAACTGTTTTTTTCACAGAAATTGCTATCTACTTCCTGTTCATTTGCAGACGTTAAGAGAAATGTGATTTCAATTACATTTTCTTACTAAAAGTACTGTTTATGCAATAGCCCACACAATTCCAGAATTAAGATCTTTGATAGCATTTCATCAGCATTCAGCAGCACTTCAGTAAGTATCTTTTTTCTTGCTAAATATAAAGTAGATGTTTGATTGTTGCAGGCCCTAATTACCTTTATTATACTGTGTTGAAACTGGCAATGCCACTGAACTTATCAAATGTTTCAAAATTAATTGTTCTTTGTTTTCGTATGCAATCCTGATGTATTTATGCTCACAAAATTTTCATATAGGCCCTAAGCTGTAATAAAATTATTGTCCAATTTCTTTAAGAGGCAAAATAATAAATATTTAAATTGAACATTTTAGGAAACTTGAGTAATTCTTCAATGTCTTCGACTTCAACACGCTTGAAAAGCGAAGTATTCCTTATTGGTACTTCTGATCTAGAGCCGCTGTTGAGATTCAGGCAATTACCAACAATCAAACAGGTCCTCCAGCGATTCCATCATCACCTGATTGAAAGCAAGTCATCGCGAAATGCTAGCCATTTAACAATTGAGGAGGTATCAGTGCTTTGGTCAAAGGCTGCGATTCCAATTATACTGAAGTGCCATGCAATTGAAAAACTTGAAAAATTGCATGCCAATTGGCTGTCGTTGAAGAAAAACAAAGGACGTTCCTCTGGATCCCAAAAACAGCGAGAGATGGCGTACGTGAGGGAGTTAGACGCAGTGTTTGACATTGCTCATGCTGACGCTTTAGCCACGATCAGGATTAAAGAAGACTGCGATTTTCTGATTGATCAGCGAGCAGACCGAAAGATGTACATGGCCAGTGAAGACAAGGAGCTGACAAAGAAGCGGGAACGGTCTCGTCTCAGGAGAACTAAGGAAGAAGAACGTCGTCAAAAGGCCAGCACTACTTCAGCATCTACCGCTTCTAAGGTATACATGGTGGAAACAACAGAAAGCTCAGAGGATTCCAGTGACTCTGATGATCAGTATGAGCCAAGAAATCTGAAAATTCCTAGTATGCAGACAAAATATCGACAAATGTCCTTAACTACAGATCAGCTATTCACCTCACATGTGACAAGTGCCTTGGATAGAAGTAAAACTTCTGATCGCGAAGCAGTTCGTTTAGTGGTACCGATTGCCTCAGCCTTCGGTTATGATCCCTGCACTTTGCCCATATCACGAAGCACCATCCACAGGTTTCGAAAGAAGGCTAGGAAGGAACATGCTGAATCAGTAATGGGTAAATTTATACCAGATCATCCCTTGGTGGTTCACTGGGATGGTAAAATCCTTCCGAAGATTTTTGGAATCGGAGACGTAGACCGCCTACCAGTGCTGGTTTCTGGAGATGACAAAGAAAAGCTACTTGGAGTTCCAAAGGTGGCCTCTGGAACAGGGCTTAATGAAGCCAAGGCTGTTTGTGATCTACTGAAGGCATGGAAGTTGACTGAAAAAGTTCAAGCCATGAGCTTTGACACTACTTCTGTGAACACTGGTCGCTTGAATGGAGCATGTGTTCTTCTCGAAAAAATGATTGGCCGAGAGCTCCTGTGGTTGGCTTGCCGTCACCATGTGATGGAACTGATTTTAGCCAAGGTCTTCACTTTGGCTGTGGCCCTTCAAGTTCCCCATACATACCAATATTTAAGAGATTCAAGGCTGCCTGGGAAAATGTGGCACATGACAAATTTCGGGGACTGGAGCCAAATGCTCAAACGGAGAATTTCCGTGAAGCGACCATCACCTTTCTCAACAATGTTGCTGGAAGAGAACGGCAGATTAGAGATGATTACCAAGAGCTGATTGAGCTGACAATGATTGTCTTAGGTTATCCACCTACTAAGCTTCATTGGAGAGCGCCAGGACCCGTGCATCGTGCGCGATGGATGGCCAAGTTAATTTATGCGATCAAGATCTTTCTATTTCGTGAGCAACGAGATGTTTTAGACCTCACAAAGAAGGAAGAGACTCAACTCCATCGGTTTGTGCAGTTTGGCGCCCTCCTGTACACCAAGGCTTGGACTGAAAGTTCATTTGCAGCTGAGGCTCCTGGACAAGATTTGTTGTTCCATGCCAAAAGAAATTTTTTGAGCTTCCTCTGCCAACTCCTTTGTCTCACTCTTTACTTCTGCCCAAATCTCATCAAACTTTCGTCTATCAATGAACACTCCTCTATTTTCCTCTTCCTTCATCCTCTCACCAGCAATCTTCGCTTCCTCCCATGACCCACTTTCTGCTCTCCTTTTCACTTTTTCCACAAATTTCCTCTGCTTTCTTCTCTCCTTACAAGCTACTGCCTTGGCTCGTTTCTCCTCCAAACTCTTCAAAGGAGCCATTTTATTTCCTCTTACGTCCAACTACGCAGTGCACTATCAACCGCAATTTCCACCGAAACTTCAAAATTTCGAAAATTTACGCAAACCACGTGTACTAGCCGCAGTTCAATTTCGAACAACAAATTCGATAAAACTTTATCCCACTTTTCAAAATTTAGCGAGAAAACACCTCATACGTTAGCTTAACTCCCAACAAAGAAAATACAACCAAACCACGACCTAACAATACCACGCCCGAAAAAACGAACGGACGGACGGACAAACAGACCGGACAAGGGCCTCCATATGTTACGCGCTAGTCTAAAAGAAGTAAAGCCCCGGATTCGATTATAACATTTAATGCAAAAAACTATATACAAGCGTATTTACAAAGCACAATGATACCTTTAAAGCGCGGCAGCAACTCAGCACACCTCTCCAGAACAACACCAGAACCACGTCAGCAGGTCTAACGAAGACCTCTATAGCCGAAAACGTGTAGAAAACGTAAGTGTCGGTCCCGAAGACGACAAAGGGCGTACCACCCGAAAACATCGACAAGGGTGCTATGACAAGCACGAAAGACCAAACGGTGGTCAGAAGAAGAAGAACCCAACGAGGGTCAACGACACCAAAACGAGAACCAGAACTGGCCTCCCGACGACTCCTACCACGAGCTTATATAGGCCCCACTAGGCTACGCGGGAAACCCATCCTACCTTCCTCACACGTGCTAGGTGCTACCACCTCGCACTAGTCCATTTATATAGGGCTATGCCTAACAATATATATATATATATATATATATATATAATTACATATATATTTTTTCACTCCACTCTAATATAATTATAGCCTGCAAAACTCCTATCCGGATATGCACGTGTACAGTGCTTTTAATGTTCTAAATTATATCAAATGGCGAACACCTATAGCTGCCATAATCAGACAATAAAATAAGTTGCAGCATAAAATTTAGCGGTGCTGGCGTCGAACATATGAAAATTGATTGATTTTGATGTTCCTGATCTGCACGATAGTCTCGATAGATCCTACTGTATGTTACATGTATTTCTCAGCTTTTAATATCGTATTTCTAGTTTGAGCAATCCAAAAGAAGGCTGCTTCCGAGTCTTTAATGGCTCTATAAAAGCACAGTTAGGCTACAACAAATGATGTCCTACTCAACAATCATATTTTGTCGATGGTTAGTCTTCAATTTGCTGTCGGACTGCTAGGCCTATAATATTGCTAGTTGCTACTGTTAACTAACTATTTGAAGTACTTTAACTCTTGATATTGTGGCAAACCCTGGAGCAATTCTCTCCAGGTTCGGCAGGGATCTGGTTGGGGGATCCTTCTCTCTCTTCTTCGTCTGCGACCCTGGATGGCGAGTTGGAATCCTCCCTGCTTCCTTCTACTGTCCGCGTTGATCGACCTCTCCTGTCAGACAGAGGGTTGGGTTTTGCTGACCGCCACCGTCGATGCGCAGTGACTATAGTGCGATGAGAAAAACGACACGAAGACGTTTCAACAGTTCAAATTCTTATTAACGATCAACAGTCAACCGACAAAGAAAGGTTACTACTGAAACGAACAACTGAACCGGACCGGACTACTGAACTGGACTGCTTAACTGCTTCCGCTGACTCGCGTTCTCTCATAGTCCCTATAGAGAGCGGGAAACTTAAGCTCATAGTCCCCGGGAGACACAGGGAAGGGTACTCAAATGGGGACTCAAGTGGTACTCAAGGAGTACTCAAGAGGGGACATCGAAGGGCTCATATCACTTGATCTCCTTTGAGTCCTTTCATGTTTGACCCAATTATTGCTCGGGTTCAACTCAAGGTTCTTACATTAGGCTAATCTACCGGTCATATACTGGCAGAGCTACCAAGTATACTTTGACCATATCCGCCTGCCGGTGTCCAGTGATATGCTATTCCCCTAAAGCGCTATCCCCTGGATAGAATAAATAGTGTAGAGTAATAATAATAATAATAATAATAATAATAATAATAATAATAATAATAATAATAATAATAATAATAATAATAATAATAATAATAATAATAAGAAGAAGAATAATAAGAACGTTTTCTCCTAACCTAATTTTTTGTTCCTGAGGGATTATATCTACCTCGGGTAAAAAAATAATAATAATAATAATCGAAATCGAAATGCTTTTAAGATCAGCGATGGGACTAGATAGATTTTGAATTCAAATGCAGAGCTACCGGTAGAGGAGGAGGGGTCGGTTGTTTCATTAAAGAACATATTAATTACCAACAATACAATCTTCCTTCTAACTGCTCCACTCATCTTACTTATGAATCATTATTTCTCCGGTTCTCCCAACCTAATGGCTCTTACTTTCTAACAGGCATTATCTATAGGCCACCAGGTCAAGATTTGGATAAGTTTAATAATGAATGGAATCTCCTGCTGGCTATACTTCAGGCTAAAACTAAAGATATCTACATAATGGGTGATTTCAATATTGATCTCCTAAAAGCACAGGATCATAGAACAACGCTTAACTTCCTGGATACTATGTCTTCTTATCACTTTTTACCTGTCATCACTCAACCAACTCGTATCACACTAAATACTGCAACACTCATTGATAATTTCTTTACTAACCGAATCTCCAAAATCATTGACTCTGCTATAATTGTTGAGGACATATCAGACCATCTCCCCATCATGACTTGGATTGAAATCACTCCTAAATTAAACGTTAACCCTAACAGTCTAACCCGACATATTAATGATGCTTCCAAAGACAATTTTAAATTACTTTTGACTCAGATAGACTGGTCTTGTATAACGGACTCCTGTGCCAGTAACGATCCAGACTCTGCTTATGATACTTTTAGTACTAAAATTAAATCTGCCTACGATACTGCCTTTCCTCTTAAGCCCAAAAAAGCTAAAACCTCTAACAATCTTAGACAACCATGGATGACCCCCGCTCTTCTCAAATCATCTAAAACTAAAACTAAGCTTTATGCCACCTATGTTAAAAACCCCACACCTTCTAATAGAAACAAATTCATTGTCTATAGAAATAAATTCAAAATGCTGCGGAAGAAAATGGAAAAAAGTTATTATGCCACTGAATTTACTAAATATAGTAAGGATTTAAAACAAACATGGCAAACAATCAAATCAATACTTAGAGTAAAATCTCCTGAAACACTAATTAAGTGTATTACGATGAATGATGTAGAGATTACTGATGGTAGTCTGATAGCTGAAAGATTCAATAATTATTTTACAAGCATTGCACAAGAACTGGTGGATAAAATTCCTTCCTCTCAAAAATCCTTTACCACTTACATGGCACCTTCTAGCCTTAATTCATTTGCTCTTTACTCGACTACTCCTGAAGAAATACTCACTATTGCCCACTCCTTAAAAACAACCCACAGCTCGGGACCTGATGAACTTAACCCAAGTATAATTAACCCTATTGTTGATTGCATTGCTAGCCCGATAGCAGAAATAATTAACTGCTCCCTAAATACTGGCATAGTGCCTGCTGCTTTGAAAACAGCTAAGGTTATTCCGATATATAAACAGGGCCCAAATGATAGCATTGCTAACTATAGACCCATCTCTCTCCTGAACTACTTCTCCAAGATCCTTGAAAAGATTATGTACGTACGCTTATATGACTACATAGATAAAAAAATATCCTTTGCCCCTACCAGCATGGCTTTCAGCCAGGCCACTCTACTATGATGTCACTATTAAATCTTCAGGACAGTATATCTGCTGCTATTGACCGAAACGAATACTCCCTTGGTGTGTTTATTGACATATCAAAAGCCTTTGATACGGTCAACCACGATATACTATTATCTAAACTAGAAAACATTGGTATAAGAGGGGTAACACTTGATTGGTTTCAGAGCTACTTAAGTAACAGGTACCAACAAGTGTTATGCAATGGCTCTCTATCTACACTAAGGCTTATTAAACATGGTGTACCCCAAGGCTCTATCCTTGGTCCTCTCCTCTTCCTACTCTTCATAAATGACCTCCCCAATGCCTCTCACCTCCTGCACTTCCTACTATTTGCTGATGACACGAATATCTTTATCTCTCATAAATCTTACGACAAACTAATTGAACTTATGAACCAAGAGCTTGTACATGTAAACAACTGGTTTATTGTGAATAAACTATCTCTAAATGTGTCTAAAACTAACTATATTTTATTCAGCTCGCATCGTAAATGTGTCCCTCTTGCTAAAGGAACAGTTACTATAAATAATTTACCCATACCCCAAGTAAGTACTACTAAATTCCTAGGTATATATGTTGACCAGTTTCTCACATGGAAGGACCACATTGCTCACATATCAGCTAAAATTGCTAAAAACATAGGAATCCTATCCAGAGTTGCCTACCTCCTGCCTACTAGCATACGTCTCAACCTGTACTACTCCATTGTCCATCCCTACCTAAACTACTGCAATATCATATGGGCTTCGAATTACCCTTCAAGATTAAAACGCTTAGTTATCCTTCAGAATAGAGCTATCCGTGCTATTACCAGCTGCCATTATTTTCCCTCAACTGATTCTGCCTTCAAATACTTGTGCATTCTGAAAATTGATCAGATAACTAAACAGCAAATTAATGAATTCATGTTCAGATACACCACTAGACAACTACCGTCTGCCTTTGACAACTACTTCACAACAATATCTGATAGTAATCCGTACTACACTCGCTCTGCAAGCAACTACCGTATTATTTATTCCCGCACTAACACTCGTAGGTTTTCGCTCAAATGTATGGGTCCTAAGTCCTGGAACATCGTACCTATTGAGATACGTAGTTTACCTAATATCTACGTCTTCAAACACAAATTGCGAAATTATTTGATAAACCAGTCGTCTGATTAACGTGTGAGCACTGTTTGTCTAGTTAACTAGTTAAGTTTTAAAGAATGCCTTTTGAAATTGTGTTCTGCCAACCGCTCTACTAGCGCTGTAATAAAGGGTGACCCCATTTAGCGGGACCTAGGTCCCTTGGGGGTTTCTTTCTTCCCTGTTGTTCCCTAAGGCTTTGTTTCAATGATTACTTGTGTTTGTCTGTGAAAGAAGGGTTCAATAAAAATTTTGGTTATGGCATTTTACCAATGAGCCATCTCGCAAATGATAGGCTGAGTGGACCTTTTTGGAGGGCTGCGGGAAGCGATCCCGCTTCCTACTGCTCTTTACGCCAGTGATAATAATAATAATAATAATAATAATAATAATAATAATAATAATAATAATAATCTTTTCTTTAATAAGCGCCTGACAAACGCACTGCGCTGTACATTTACATGTTATGTTTAAATCTTAACTACTAACAGAACAGACAGCTTGCAATACAACGGCGCTAATAGCAGCCTACAAACATATCCGCCCAACGGAGGCTCGAACTCGGTACCTCTCGGTCTGTGTGCCAGATGTTATCCAATGCGCCACGGATAACTACTAACAGAACAGACAGCTTGCAATACAACGGCGCTAATAGCAGCCTACAAACATATCCGTCCAACGGGGGCTCGAACTCGGTACCTCTCGGTCTGTGTGCCAGATGTTATCCAATGCGCCACGCCATCCGGCCACACGGCGCTAATAGCAGCCTACAAACATATCCGCCCAACGGAGGCTCGAACTCGGTACCTCTCGGTCTGTGTGCCAGATGTTATCCAATGCGCCACGGATAACTACTAACAGAACAGACAGCTTGCAATACAACGGCGCTAATAGCAGCCTACAAACATATCCGTCCAACGGGGGCTCGAACTCGGTACCTCTCGGTCTGTGTGCCAGATGTTATCCAATGCGCCACGGATAACTACTAACAGAACAGACAGCTTGCAATACAACGGCGCTAATAGCAGCCTACAAACATATCCGTCCAACGGGGGCTCGAACTCGGTACCTCTCGGTCTGTGTGCCAGATGTTATCCAATGCGCCACGCCCCCCCACTACTCTATGGACCGAGGGATAAACCATTCTATTCCCTATCGTATTACGATAGCCAAGACGAAAATCCCGTCAAAATCATCAAAAACGAAGTAAATTAATTTCAGGTCGACGTACAAACTAAAGATACGCCACTTAAATGTGTTATGTGTACAATAAATCTAAACAGTACGACTGAATAGCCTACACTCAAATCCTCCAATAATGCAAACTAAACCGGATACTCCATTTAGCTAAGGGGATACTCATTTAGGGGATACTCTATATTTTGTGACACCCGCCTCGGCCACTTCTCTTCGCCTGCTACGCTAACTAAACCGGCATGGTCTCTTTGTCCCGCGAGCGAGAACTGCTATGGCTAAAGCACGAGCCTTTACTTTCACTGGCCCCCCTGCGCTATGGAACCAGCTTCTTCCTTCGACAAGTTCCTGTTTATAAACTGGTGGGGCAAGTGCCTCTTTTCGTTGTCTCAAGACCTCTTTCTTTTCTCTGGGTCTCTCGCACTGGGAGCGCCTCTGATTGGCGTACACTGCGAGTCTGTGAGAGGCGATATATTATAGGCTATACATACCTTCTGCATATTCTTCTCGGACAAAATTTCATCCCTTCGCTTCACGTTACAGTCTCTTCTAGATTCACACTCCCCAGCACTGATTCACTCCCTTCTCCAAACCCTACTCCTCCTGCCTTTCAGTCATCGCTGTCAATACTCTCTCCCGCCTCTTAAGCAGAAGTGTGTTCAAGTGTCACTCCTACTAAATTATCTTCCCAACAAACAATGCTAACTAGATCCTATCCCCACCTCTCTTCTACAAGAGTAGCCTACTGTGCCTCCGTCGGAGTCCGTCCTCACCCCTATAATCATTAAAATAATAAATCTCTCACTCTCTACTAGTATATATAGTGGCAACTTCCCGATGGTCTTCTCTAGTTCTCTTCTGGAAAAAGCAAATCTTTGGCCTCCCATCTATAGCCGCATAGCATGCTTGGACCGAGTCTTGCGCTCTGCAGCGCGACTCATTGGGCAAATTCCAAAGTATGGACACGTCTCCAGCTACATGCTGGAGGTCCTCCACTGGCTCCCTATCTGCCAGCGCATAGAGTACAGGGTAGCTGCTTTGGTTTTGCGCTGTCTCCAGGGCCTCGCCCCAACTTACCTCCGTGAGCTCTGCTGTTTGATATCGGTTGTCCCAGGGTGTCGCCTCCTACGCTCCGCAGAAAAAGGAGTTCTTATGGTTACTTTTGCTCGTACTGCAACAATGCAGAACCCAGCGTTTTCTGTGGCAGGGCCAATGATCTGGAATGGTCTTCCTCTAGAGCTGCGTCTACACCCTGGGAGTCTGCCTGAAACTTTTCTTACTAAACTCAAAACTGTTCTTTTTGGGCGCGTTGGAGTCGGGAGCGCCTCTGAGTAGTTTCCTTGAAGGGGCGCTATATAAATTCCCGAATGAATTAATGAATGAACAAGGTAAACCCATATAATTACCGATCCATCCAACCTCTCCTTTCTATCTAAATTAACTGAACGAATTGTCCTTGCCAGGCTAAGCGACTCTTCGCTTGTCCTTGCCAGGCTAAGCGACTCTTCAAACTCACTCCTCAACCCCCACCAATCTGGCTTCACTAAACACCACTCCACAGAAACTCTACTCGCCTCTTTGTGCAATAAACTGGTCTCTGCCGTCAGCCATCAGCAATAAAGTTTCCTGCCTCTGTCTCCTTGATATCTCCGCCGCATTCGACACCATCGATCACAGCCTCCTTCTCCATCGACTATCATCTTGATTTGGCGTCTCTGGCACTGCACTATGGTTCCAGTCCTACTTGTCTTCCAGATCCTTCTCTGTTAAAGCATCTAGTCACTGTTCGCAACCCCTCTCGCTCTGCTGTGGTGTCCCTCAAGGGTCCGTCCTGGGTCCACTGCTCTTCATTCTGTATACCACACCATTAAGCCATCTAATAAAATCCTCTCCTGTTGACCACCAGCTCTATGCAGACGACACCCAACTCTACATATTCTTCTCCCCAAGCTCTTTTTCCACCTCCATTGCACAATAATATTACTCAATGTGGTTAGCCTGATCTCTCAATGGATATCGTCCAACCTCCTCTGCCTCAACCCTTCCAAAACAGAATTCATCATCCTCGGCCTTCCTGACCAAATCAAGAAAATCCCTGACCTTTCAATACACCTATCCACTAACTCTTCATCTCTTACCTTCACCGCTGATGCCTCTGTCCGCAATCTTTGTGTTACTTTTGATCAACATCTCTCTTTCTCTAACCACATCTCCAACCTCTCGCGCTCCTGCTTCATGCATATTTGTGACCTCCGCCGCATCCGACCCATGCTCGACTTCAAACTGCCTCCACCATTGTTACTTCCATTGTCCACTCAAATCTCGATTACTGCAATTCCGTTTTCCTCAACCTTGAATCCACACAACTCAAGCGTCTGCAACTCCTAGGCTATTCTATTCCTAGGCTGCTCCACAACTCAAGCGTCTGCAACTCCTAGGCTATTTATTCCTAGGCTGCTCTACAAGGACATCTATTAATCCTAAGACCCTTTGACATAAAATAACAGCCAATAATATCCTGGACCAAATTTTAAACGGAATAGCCAACGCCTACACATTTTTATTTTTGTTTTGTTTTTCCTGTAATCGCATTGCGTTCTGACAATGTGTTATGAATAAACGAAGATTCTATTCTATTCTCATCCGATACTCAATAGCCAGAGCTGTCACCAGAACGCACAAGTATCATCACATCACTCCAATCCTCAAATCACTCCATTGGTTAAAAATCCCAGAGCGAATTCACTTCAAAGTCCTCTAACCTACAACTCCCTACAACACTCACAGTCCAGATATCTCCGCGAACTCTTCACCATCCAGCAAGCCTGCTCTATATACCCGATCATCCTCTGTTGTCACTCTTTCTCGATCCCCGGTCACTACTCATCTCAAGTTCTCCAACCGAGCCATATCTAACACTGCACCACGTATCTGGAACGATCTACATCCTGAATTCCGCACTTTTCGGTTCCTCCACCATCATCGCCAATCATCCACCATCATCTGCCTCAGGCTCTTCTATCCATCAATCTCAAGGCTTCCACTCGAAACTAAAGTCTCTCCTTTTCAGGAACTCTTATCCTGACTCACCTGATCCTGTACCTTCCAATCCTCGACGTAACAGACACCCACCTTAACATCTGCTGTGCCCTCTCTGATCCTCTGGAAACCTCCCTCGGACCTCCCTCGGACTACTCTTTTGGACAACCCCTCTGACTTGACGCAACGCTCGTGAATAAGCTGGTGCCCTGCGCTTGGCTTTCGAGAGACGCTTTAGAAGTTTGGAAATTACGATTACGATTACATTTATAGATACAATACAATACAATGTAGACCTATATTCTTGATGAGTGTTCAGAATAAAGCAGTCGCTCACAAGTTGTGGTTGAGTACGGAACTATGGACTCGTATTCATTCATTCATTCATTCAAAAATTTATATAGCGCCCCTTCAAGGTAACTACTCAGAAGCGCTCCCAACTCCAGTCCGGCCAAAAAGGTAAGTTTTCAAGTGGCCATAAAAGTATCAGTACATGTTCTAGGGAACAAGCGTAGCTCCCGAGGGAGGCTATTCCAAACCCTAGGGCCTACCACAGAGAATGCTCGGTTCTGCATGGTTGCTGTGCGGGCAAACGGGACCGCCACTACCCCCTCTCAGCAGAGCGGAGGGAGCGACTACCCTGGACCCCCGACACCGGCTTACAGAGGTCTATTAGGTAGGCTGGTGCAAGGCCAAGATGGCATCGCCAAACCAGAGAGACAACTCTATATTCGATGCGCTGTCGGACAGGAAGCCAATGCAGAACTTCCAACATATACCTGGTGACATGATCAAATTTTGGTATTTGGCCGATGAGTCGCGCTGCAGCTCGCAGTACACGATCAAGGCAAGACAACCGGCTAGACGGCAGACCAGAATAGAGAGTTAAGCAGTGATCAAGACGCGCCGTAATGAAGGCATGAACAAGAGTGGTTGCAGCGCTCGCTGTAAGCGAACGTGCAACAGTACGGAGCTGACGCAGCTGGTAATAGCAATCACGACTAAGGCGATGCAGATGTGGCGCAAAGGTAAGCTCCTGATCCAACAGGATACCGAGGTCACTCGAGGTCGTATGTGAAGTAAGCTTGCACAGGTGGTGAGGATTACATACAGGCTACAGCATTCAGTTTTTTGTGAATTGCCTTTTGTTATTAGGTTGCAATGTTGATTTTTCAACTAGTAGGCCTACATAAGTACATCTTCAAATCCGTACTCTACTCATAAGTGCGCCCATAAACATTCGTCCATATTCTTCCATATTCCAATATGGGCCCTCATGGGTCCCATATAGGAATATAATTATCTTCTTCCTTCCTAAAAGTTTTTACTACCCGGTACATGGTTCTGCCCCTCTTGGAAAACTTTCTGCGGATGCATGGGAGAAGGTTGACGACGACGAAAACGAGGTGGACGACGAGGTAGAGGCGGAGGAGGTAGATGACTAGGAAGAGGCGGAGGAGGTAGATGACTAGGAAGAGGCGGAGGAGGTAGATGACTAGGAAGAGGCGGAGGAGGTAGATGACTAGGAAGAGGAGGAGGAGTAGGTAGATGACTAGGAAGAGGTGGAGTAGGTAGATGACTAGGAAGAGGTGAAGTAGGTAGATGACTAGGAAGAGGTGGAGTAAGTAGATGACTAGGAAGAGGTGAAGTAGGTAGATGACTAGGAAGAGGTGAAGTAGGTAGATGACTAGGAAGAGGTGAAGTAGGTAGATGACTAGGAAGAGGTGAAGTAGGTAGATGACTAGGAAGAGGTGGAGTAGGTAGATGACTAGGAAGAGGTGAAGTAGGTAGATGACTAGGAAGAGGTGGAGTAGGTAGATGACTAGGAAGAGGTGGAGTAGGTAGATGACTAGGAAGAGGTGAGTAGGTAGATGACTAGGAAGAGGTGGAGTAAGTAGATGACTAGGAAGAGGTGGAGTAGGTAGATGACTAGGAAGAGGTGGAGTAGGTAGATGACTAGGAAGAGGTGGAGTAAGTAGATGACTAGGAAGAGGTGAAGTAGGTAGATGACTAGGAAGAGGTGGAGTAAGTAGATGACTAGGAAGAGGTGAAGTAGGTAGATGACTAGGAAGAGGTGAAGTAGGTAGATGACTAGGAAGAGGTGGAGTAAGTAGATGACTAGGAAGAGGTGAAGTAGGTAGATGACTAGGAAGAGGTGGAGTAGGTAGATGACTAGGAAGAGGTGAAGTAGGTAGATGACTAGGAAGAGGTGGAGTAGGTAGATGACTAGGAAGAGGTGGAGTAGGTAGATGACTAGGAAGAGGTGAAGTAGGTAGATGACTAGGAAGAGGTGGAGTAAGTAGATGACTAGGAAGAGGTGAAGTAGGTAGATGACTAGGAAGAGGTGGAGTAGGTAGATGACTAGGAAGAGGTGGAGTAAGTAGATGACTAGGAAGAGGTGAAGTAGGTAGATGACTAGGAAGAGGTGGAGTAGGTAGATGACTAGGAAGAGGTGAAGTAGGTAGATGACTAGGAAGAGGTGGAGTAGGTAGATGACTAGGAAGAGGTGAAGTAGGTAGATGACTAGGAAGAGGTGAAGTAGGTAGATGACTAGGAAGAGGTGGAGTAGGTAGATGACTAGGAAGAGGTGAAGTAGGTAGATGACTAGGAAGAGGTGGAGTAGGTAGATGACTAGGAAGAGGTGGAAGTAGGTAGATGACTAGGAAGAGGTGGAGTAGGTAGATGACTAGGAAGAGGTGGAGTAGGTAGATGACTAGGAAGAGGTGGAGTAGGTAGATGACTAGGAAGAGGTGGAGTAGGTAGATGACTAGGAAGAGGTGAAGTAGGTAGATGACTAGGAAGAGGTGGAGTAGGTAGATGACTAGGAAGAGGTGGAGTAAGTAGATGACTAGGAAGAGGTGAAGTAGGTAGATGACTAGGAAGAGGTGGAGTAAGTAGATGACTAGGAAGAGGTGGAGTAAGTAGATGACTAGGAAGAGGTGAAGTAGGTAGATGACTAGGAAGAGGTGGAGTAAGTAGATGACTAGGAAGAGGTGAAGTAGGTAGATGACTAGGAAGAGGTGGAGTAGGTAGATGACTAGGAAGAGGTGAAGTAGGTAGATGACTAGGAAGAGGTGGAGTAGGTAGATGACTAGGAAGAGGTGAAGTAGGTAGATGACTAGGAAGAGGTGGAGTAAGTAGATGACTAGGAAGAAGTGAAGTAGGTAGATGACTAGGAAGAGGTGGAGTAGGTAGATGACTAGGAAGAGGTGAAGTAGGTAGATGACTAGGAAGAGGTGGAGTAGGTAGATGACTAGGAAGAGGTGGAGTAGGTAGATGACTAGGAAGAGGTGGAGTAGGTAGATGACTAGGAAGAGGTGAAGTAGGTAGATGACTAGGAAGAGGTGGAGTAGGTAGATGACTAGGAAGAGGTGAAGTAGGTAGATGACTAGGAAGAGGTGGAGTAAGTAGATGACTAGGAAGAGGTGAAGTAGGTAGATGACTAGGAAGAGGTGGAGTAGGTAGATGACTAGGAAGAGGTGAAGTAGGTAGATGACTAGGAAGAGGTGGAGTAGGTAGATGACTAGGAAGAGGTGGAGTAAGTAGATGACTAGGAAGAGGTGAAGTAGGTAGATGACTAGGAAGAGGTGAAGTAGGTAGATGACTAGGAAGAGGTGGAGTAGGTAGATGACTAGGAAGAGGCGGAGTAGGTAGATGACTAGGAAGAGGTGAAGTAGGTAGATGACTAGGAAGAGGCGGAGTAGGTAGATGACTAGGAAGAGACGAAGGAGGAATACGACAAAGACGGCAAAATCGCCACAATATGATGCACTCTCTTCCCCGCTTAGTTTATCTTTTGCTGAGATCAAAGACCTCGATCGTTGGCTATTATAAGGTCGACACCATTTCGTATTTACGTCGTGATGCATAGACAGAGAGACAGAAATACAGCGAGATGGACACAGTGTGGTATGACATGTAAACGAGATCGGCTTGGAGGTGTTACGATTGAGTTTTTGACTGACCGAAGATTCCTTATGAAAAGATTTTAACCTATTGATCATCGCAAGAGATGACAGCAACTGGACAAAAGTCCAACCAGCATGCTCATGAACTTTAGATGGAACCCATATGGGCCCTATATGGGTCTCATTTAAAATATGGGTCCTGTAAGTCCCCATATAGGGCATGCTGGCAGGGAAATTTTGTCTTTAGTACCGCACTAACTGCTTTGTAGTTATTTGCCTGCCATCAGAGCTTCAAAACCCTTTCATTTATCACTCGGCCTAATGGTGATAGATTATGTCGATAGACCGTAAAGAAACAAATCTTGTGTGTGTGTCGTGCGTGCGTAACATGCAGTGGCATATTACAGGTAACCAATTTGTGCACTGGTACCTTCTTCTCTGGAGACAGTTATTATACGCGAATTTGAAATTTAAACAATTACGGATGTAATCCATTATAAAAAATATGTTGAGGGTTTGTAGGAGACCGTGACATCCAATTGGTTTGCTTTCGTTTAATAAAGAACACACATACATACTTTACTTACTTACTTACTTACTTATTACAGTGCTAAAACAGTGCTAAAAATAATCTTGTGACTTCCGATTGGTTAAGTTCGCCACAGTGTGAAAAATAATCTTTGTTATTATAATAATATTTACTTCATGTGGCCAGAGCGCATGTGTGTGTGTGTGTGTGTGTGCATGTGTGTGTGTTGTGCAATTGCCTGCAGTATAATAATTATACTGCAGTAGCAAACTACACACACGCAGGCGCGCGCACAAACACACACACGTATGCTTGTATCAAAATTATTCAAAATTGATCGCATATGGTTCTCCAAGGTAACCATGGTGTAGGAAACCAACAAATGACGTCAAATATATTTCATATTATTTCATATAATATTTGACGTCATTGCCACGTGAATATATTTCATAATAGCTGACGTCATGGTGAGCAATACACTTTACTAGACAAACTCTCATTGGAAATGTAAGTAAATATATCTTTTATCCAAGCAATTGATAACCGCACTTTGGTGTAGCCTACATGAAAGTTTTAAGAAATTGTGAATGAATCGTCCTTATTAGGCTATAATAAATCATCCTGATTATAAAATGTTTTCTGGGCTAAGGTATCTGCTGTGCGTGTGCGCTCAAATCAAAAACACTCCCATTTCCACAAATTCTATTATGAACCTGACTCTTCTGCAATTCTAAACTCGTCCTCTGATCGTGCACATAGCCTATCCCAAACCCATATATACAATACAATACAATACAATACAATACAATACAATGCAATAAAAAAATACAATATAATATACAGGCCTAGGCCTACTTAAGCTCTTATAGCGCGCTTTAACAAACAAGTCTTGTACGAGAGCGCGTTTCGCTACATTCCTATTTCCTAGTCATAGGACCTAGTATAGTCAATATACAACAGTAGTAGGCCTACAGTATTAAGGCGCCGCGTGATGGCTGCCACATTTGCCAGTTCTAGGTTTTGAAGTTTTGAATCGAGGTTTTAATGGTTCCTGCTCATTTTTTATTAATTTCATGTAAAACAAAGTGCGGTTATGCAATATACTTTCTTCCTTAGGCCTACTTAATACAATGACTCAGAGAACAGATGAGTTTTTAATTTTGATTAAATTGAGCAACATATATATGCATTGACGAACTGAAGTTGGAAGGCTGTTCCATTCTTTTGGTCCTGAGACCGAGAAGGCACAGTTACCAAACTTTCGGTTTGTGCGAAGTAGGCCTACAATAAAATTTCCTCGCGTGGACGATCGGACTCTTCTAGAATTGGAGGCAAAACATGACGTAACCATGGATGCCATGTTTGATGGAGAGGTTCCAGACAGTTGCGGTTTTAGGGATAGGTGACATAGGCGGCTATCTAGAGCGGCACTTTTCAAGGGGCGGCAAATTCCGACAAAATAAATGATGGTCAGTTCCGTCAAAAATATGCCATTTATGAGTACGAGGCGGCATTTTTGCCCTTGCCTATATATAGCACAAAATTGTCAAAGGTTGTCAAAGGCCGCCGCTGGTTCCAGAGTATAGGCCTAGATATGATACATCAGAAGAGAGATTTTGAAGGTGATACGGGCACGGATGGGAAGCCAGTGAAGTTGTTGCAGTGTAGGCGTGATATGATCTCTGGGGCCAAGACACTTAATTAAGCGAGCGCCAATGTGAAAAACTGAGGAAAGAGGTTGTAGTGTCGATGACGGAAGACCGGATACGACAGAGCTGCCGTAATCGAGGCGAGAGATGACCATGTAAGCCCTAATATAATGTAGGCCTAATTAGTTAATGTAATTCGATGAAAATCTTCAAAATTTTTCAGCGCCACACAAAAGCGTCAGGGAGACCAGCTTATCGCCAGTTCAGAATCCAGGAGAGGTCAAGCCGTGGAAAAAGCACGTGCGGTGCTACGGTGGCAATCGGTGAAAATGGTGGCGCAGGAATAGGCCTAGAATAGAATCAGGATTTAGGATAGTAGGATAGTAGGCCTATAGCTTGAAGAGTTCGCTTTGAAGTCGTGAGTGGAAAGCAGCAGAAGAGAAATAAGTATATCATTTATTGCACCAATTAATTTGCTGACCGCATTCTGGCTCACATTCTACAATTAATGGCCTATAATTTCTAATGTTAAATTGTAACTTCTGTTGTTTTCAAACTGTGCTCTTTACAGTATTTTGGTCAAGAGTAAGTCGTCTTAATAACATGTTTTAGGCGATATGGGCCAAATTGTCGGCAGCGGGTAAACTCTGTAATGGGTACGAGGAGGCATACCGTATAAAGCTTGTTTTATTGGGAAATAGTCCATTTAGTACGCCTACATGAGCAGGGTCGTTAATTACGGTCGAGAAGAGACTGGACCCTGCACTGACATAGCTGGTCGAAGCTTTTATAGGAATCAGGAAGAAAACCCGCCCGAACCAGTCGTCTTATTATGGCCTAGAGTCTGACCCACCCTCCTGTCCAACAAACCCCCAACAGACAGGAGTCGCATACAACATCCGTGCAACCCTATAGTTGCACTAACGCCTTTGAGCGTGACAAACCACGGGCAACCAAGACACAGAGTGCGCACATTGATTGTCTGATCTTGAATCCTTGATAATGATGTTGTTCACATGCACGTCGAAACAATTAAGTTGTTGAGATACCATGAGTCACTACTAATATTTTTATGCTTTACACTCTGATAAGTTGGCCATGCAGTTATAGCTACATCGGTAAGAGCGTATAGGCTGCATCTCACGCGCCTTTTTGCAAAAAAGCGCGCGGATCGCTGTTCGCTTCCCGAAGGTCGCTTATTTAAAAAATCTCGTGCTAGCACGGCCCGTGCACGGGGACCTTAAATGGCATGGCGCCTATTCAAACGGGCACAGGGGCGTAGCGAGAAAAAACTTCGGAGGGGGCTTTAAGTTTCTTGGAGGGGGAGGTTTCCAAGATTCTGAAGGGCAACTGATCCGCGACCCTCTGATTGTATGGCGTCTGCGCCAGAATGAGATAAAAAAAAAAACGCCTCACGACAAGCTTTTCGAAAATGCGACACAGAATAGCCTAAGTCTAGCTGACTGATTAAATTTTAAGAGGTTGAGAGGTTTGAAGGGAGTTGCAGGTAAGAGACAGGCTTACAGCGCCGAGGGACTTTTAGCCATTGAAGCGATTAGATAGCAGGTTATGGGATAGCGTTTGGAAGGCTTGGCCATTGCGCAGGGGGTAGCGTTCTGAAGTGTTTGCAGGCGTTTTATTCTAGAAGAGTCGCTGTTGTAGAGAAAAAGGACTTACAGTAGTCGAGTTTGGTATTGGGGCCGTCCATAAATGACGTCACGCACCTGGGGGAGGGGTCGGAAATTTGTGACGATATGTGACATGGGGGTGGGGGTCTGAGAAAGTAACAATTTAATTTTAATAATAACAGCACTAATTTTGAGTATTAAATTTCCATAATTTTTGATTATTTTAATGTATACGGGCACCATTATTAATAATTTTCTAATTATTTAAATATTTGGTCACCGTTAGATTTCAAAATATTCATGCTCTCCCTGTTTATTCCACGAAGGAGCATTTTGCTTCGCCATGGAAATTTGGTTTTGGGGGGGTCAGAGCTTTGTGACGTAATTTTTCAGGGGGTGTAACTTTTTGTGACGAAGTGTGACGAGGGGGTCAAAATCGGCCAAAATTGTCTGACGTCATTTATGGACGGCCCCATTGAACAATTGAGATGGCTATTGTGCACGCGCAGTGGCGTAAATCATGGGGGGACAGAGGGGGACAGTCCCCCAAAGTTACGTATAGATTTTCGCCTCTGTGCACGCGGTCTTGTATTCAGTATTGGGCGCAGTCGACGAAGTCGAAAAGCCATGCGAAGAGATGCACAGCAAACTAATTACTATTCAGCCTTGCTGTTAAGCCATAAACCGTCTTCAAACCTCTAAAATTACTCACTGTCCAATCGCATAGAACTACGTACGTGACGAGGACACTGCAAATGTCTTCCCAAGGAGATGCTTCGAAATCTCTTTAACCATCATGAGCTATGAACAACCTTTTTTTTTTATCTCGTTGCAGCGATATATATCCAGTGAGCTTCCCACTTGTTGCCGCACACTATAACCTACAGTGGTGTCAGTCTTCCACCTGCCATTGTAATTGTCTTCAATCGATTTGGCTCCCCAGCGTCAGTGTATGGCATTTGTTCCACAAACTTGCCCGTAGGCCTATAGCCCTACATGTATACGCTGGAAGAAAAGCAGCAAACACTCCATGCCCGCAAACAGAACGAGTGCTTGTTGAATCTCAAGCAGAGCTTGGTACCAGCACAAGCAGTTCAACTTGTTAAAATCTGCTGCAAGTTCTTGTCATGAATGTTCTTTACTCAGAACAAGCCATGCATATGTAGGGCCCTATGTATCAATCAATCAATCAATTTATATAGCGCCTCTTCAAGGGTTCTACTCAGAGGCGCTCCCGAGCCAGGCCTGATCATAGAGAAAAGTCTTCAGTTGTGTATAGAAGGAAGTAGAATGAGTACGAGGGGATAAGCGAAGGAAGGATGATAAGTCATTCCACGTTGTTGGACCAACGATAGAGAATGCTCGGCGCTGCTTAGTAGCAGTGCGGGCAAAAGGGACCAAAAAGTCACCCCTAGAAGAGGAACGGAGGGCTGAGCGACCTGTGAGAGAAGAAGATAGAGTAAAGATGGAGCGTAGATAGCGAACCCAAGACACATTGCCAGACAAGAGAGCAAAGCCGATACAGGATGCGATGCCGGAGGGGAAGCCAGTGTAGGGTGTGATGCATGTAAGAAGAAACACTACCATAGCGAGGAATGGAACCAACAAGGCGCGTCGCAGACCGCAAGACCCTCTCAATGGAGGATAAATGGACTTGGGGAAGACCAGTGTAGAGAGAGGAACAATGGTCTAGGCGAGAGCAGACGAAGGCATGGATAAGAGT
This sequence comes from Aporrectodea caliginosa, assembly GCA_020284085.1. Classification (NCBI taxonomy): domain Eukaryota; kingdom Metazoa; phylum Annelida; class Clitellata; order Crassiclitellata; family Lumbricidae; genus Aporrectodea; species Aporrectodea caliginosa. The sequence goes on from JACEVL010001501.1 coordinate 25,667, forward strand.
GGACGCAGAAGAGGTTGAGAGAGCGCGAGCAATAACCCTTAGCTGACGAAGATGGTAAAAGCAGGAGCGAGACAATGAGGAGAGGTGTTTGGAAAGCTTAGTTCCTGATCAAGGATGACACCGAGGTTTTATGTCAACAAATTTCTGACTCCAGCCAGTTTCCTCGGTTATCTGTCATTCACTCAATACGAAGATTTATATAGCGCCCCTTCAGGTTACTAGGCCTATATACGCAGGAGAGAGCTCCCGACCCAACCCCGGCTGAAAGGACGGTCTTAAGACTGCAGTAAAACGCATCTGAGTAAACCCTAGGCATAAAGCGTAATGCTAATGGGAGCCCATTCCAAATCATGGGACAGCAACACAGAAGGCACGATGCTGTCTAAATTAAAGCACTTCGAGCACGGGCAACGAGAAGTTCACGGAGAGCGCAACGTCCCCCAAAGTAGAGCGACAGAGCTCTTGTAAATATTCAGGAGCGGCACCTAAGACACACGCCACACCAAAGCAGAAACCCGGTACGCAATCCACCGCGGGATAGGAATCCATTGCAGGACATCCCTCATATAATCTGTGACATGACTGAACCTTGGGAAGCGGCCAATGAGGCGCGCGGCCGTGCGCAGGACCCGCTGCAAGCACCCCAACCGCTCAGCCGGGAGGCCAGCGTAGAGTGCACAGCATTAATTTAGTCAAGGCGAGTGACAACAAAAAGGAATGGATAAGAGTAGTGGTAGCGCTAGTGGTAAGAGAGCGGGATACAACTCTGAGCTGGCGCAACTGATGATACTGATAGCAGTCGCGACATAGCTGGTGAACGTGCCGTGCAAAGGTATAAGTTCCTGATCTAATATGACGCCAAGATCGCGAACAGTAGTATACACAGAAAAAGCGAACTGCGGGAACTCAGTGGTAAGAGCTGCTAGATCGATCTTAGCAAGCTGTTGGCGCTTGCCCAGCCAGATGAATTGAGTCTTTGATGGGTTGAGCCGCAAGCGGTTCGACGACATCCAAGCGCCAAGGACATCCAGCGCCTGGCTCATGGCCTGGATTGCGGGAGTGGCATCAGCTAGACGCCAGGCAGTGCAGGTATGCCTGGACATCATCAGCGTAAGACTGGCGTAAGGACAGCGTTTGCTGCAAGAAGAGGCCTAGCTAGGTCGGCCGTGTAGATGATATAAAGAAGAGGGCGCAGAACAGATCCCTGGAGCAAACCAAAAGGGGCAGGGACCCATAGAGACCTAGTAGGCCCGTAGCCGTAGACAAATGAAATGGAACGATTATGAAAGATAGAGCCAAGCCAATCGAGTAAGTCACCACAGAAGACGAAATGAGACAGAGAATTAGGCGTCTAAGTAGAATATCATGGCCTACATACAGTCTACACTATCTATCGAAGGGGGCACTGACATCAAGCAGTGCCAGAAGAGACACCTGCGACCTATCGATAGCCCCATATATATCTGATAGGAGGTGGCGAACCAGAAGGGTCTCAGAGTGGCCCTTGCGAAAACCCGATTGATAGACCGGGAGGCGAAGCAGAAGGGTCTCAGTAGTGAGGCCCTTGCGAAAATCCCGATTGATAGACCGGGAGCAGATTATTCGTCTCTAAATAAGCAGTGCCCGGTAAGTTGAAAAGCAACAATCTTTTAGAGAGGAAGAAAATAGCAGGAGAAGTCTGTTCCAGCATCGAGGACCGGCGGCCGAGAGCACGATCGCCGAAGCGCGTCCTCATCCTCCGCACACGGAGATCAGTCCTCACAAGCGATCGGAGCCGGAGCCCGGACGCGGAGGAATGAGTCCCAGTGCAGCAATTGCGCAGGTACTCGGGCGCAGCTCCGTGAAGTCGTTTAAAATCAAGAAGACAGAGCTTGAACTCGATGTGGAATGGAACAGGGCAACCAATGGAGGACATCGCGGAGGAGCGGCGTGACGTTGTCGTACTTCTTCCTATTGCAGATAAACCTCGCCGCGGCGTTGAGAACCGACGAGTCCGTCCAAGAGACACTCATGCGCGCCGGCCAGCAGGCTGTTACAGCGGTCCACTCTGGAAGTGACGAAGGCGGCGACGGCCGCTCTCGCAGCCTCAAAAAGTAAGGACTTGATGCAGGTCCTGATGAGACGGAGCTGGCGAAAGCAACAGCCGACGCGCGACATGGCGCTTATGGACAGATCAGACTCCAGCTGGACGCCGAGATCACGCACGGAGGTCGAGGGCCGTATCAGGGCCCCACAAACATACAGCGCGTCGGTGTCGAGATGGAGACTGCTAATTGTGCACCACAGAAAGGATGCCATGTCATGTCCAGTGCACCTCTCACTGTTAGTCCAATTCTTCAAGGCATCCACCTAGGACATGAGTAGGTTCAACGATGTGCTGCCGAAGACCAAACTGAGCGAGGATCTCAAGATAGCGTATTGTAGAAGAGGCGGATGGATTTTCGACGTGAAGATTAATATCTCCAATGATGAGGAGCTGGCTATTTCAAGTGCACATTGCAGTTCACACAATGGCAAACCCATCATGCATAATTTCAGAACCTTCAAGATCAAGATGCAAACCACATTAAATCCTGC
>JACEVL010001502.1:0-26593 GCA_020284085.1 Aporrectodea caliginosa
AGTCACAGTAATCCGCGAAGGCCTCGGCCGTGAAAGGGGCAGTCTGCATGGTGGAAGACCGAGGTCTGCCAAGGAGGTCCTTGAAGGTGGACCAGAGACGCCGAGAATCGCCAGCACTGGATGAAATCAGACGCTCCCAGTATTCACCCTCTTTTTCCCTGTAACGTCGATGCATGGATCGGACGAAGTGTATCCAGGCCGTCCGATCCTCAGGAGAGCGCGTACGCCGGAAGACGACGAGCCTGGCGACGGAGAGAGTGGCATTCTCCATCGAACCAGGGAGAGAGAGGATGAGAGCGAAGCTTGGCTGGGTGAGCTGGAAGTAGGCGGTCGATGATGTCAGTCACCGATTTGCTATAGATGTCGAAGAGATCAGCAGTGGACTGATCTCTTAAGCTGCTCGGATCAGAGAAGGCCGGAACTTCAGATAACGCCGTCGCAAATGCTGTTCTGTCCAAGCGTCTCCAGCCACGGATCTGCCTCAAAGCGTAGATTGGCGCCTCGTGTAGAAATGGAAGACTTGCCACGACGAGGCCATGGTCGGAGAGAGCCGGAGGCCAGACCTCAACTGTCGGGATACAGTCATCACAAGTGATGACCACATCCAACCAGCCACCCGCCTGGTGCGTAGGTGACGCGACGTGTTGTGTCAAGCCGAACTGTTCCAGTATAGAGCGAAAGGTGGTGGCAGGGGAGGAAGAGGTGGCCTCAAGATGGAGGTTAAGGTCTCCGAGGACAACTATCTGGGTATTGTAGAGAGCAAACTGTTCCAGTATAGTCGTAAATTCCTCGAAGAATGTAGATGAAAGAGGTGCAGAGCCTCGTCGATAGATGGCGAGCACTGTGTAGGGTCCATGAGCCGACGAGACGGAGGCAGCTAGAGCCTCGAAGGTGGTCGGAGAGAAGGAGAGAGCAATCGTTTTTACCCGTAGACTAGCCCGGTGGTAAACTAGTTATCCGTTCGGTACAAGACAATTTTATAGAGCAATACTGTAGGAAGTTCCGAACAAAATACAGTTTGTACGAGAACTTTGGAGACAGCTTCTTACAGGAGAACAAGACTTTCGCTTCGAGACAGTTTCCAAAAAGTCAAGAAATGATCTCGAGACCGAGACCGAGACAGTGGGGTCCGAGACCGAGACCGAGACCGAGACCGAGACATCAAAAAACCTGTCTCGAGACGTCTCGAGACCGAGACAGTGTCTCGAGACAATAAAACTCTGATGTGCAGCGCCCTTTCCGTCGGCCTCGGTTGAGATCTACGGCGCTATAATAGAAATAGTATTATTATCATTAAATATTATCATTATTAGTTGCTTAAATCACGAAACAAGCCTACTATTGTCTTCACAAAGGTAGGCCTACATTGTTTCATCTTGTATCCATTATCCAAGCATAAACGTTAATCCGATGTTGGTCAAAGCTGATCTGCATTTTGTTTGGCATTTGTTGCACGGAAGCATCTAATAATTATAATTTTTTGACACTTGAAATGCATTACAGTGTGTTCAAACATGAAAAGACTTTTCAAACATCGAAACGCCGATTTCACCTCAAACAATGGAAATCCCAGGTCTACAGTAACAAACAACAGAGTTTTAAATAATTTCCCAGAAATTGCTTTCTCAGAGTCGGATTGAATGTATCGTAATAAGTCTTATAATTATGCAGAAAAGGATTGCGAATGGTGATCAACAAATTGCACTGTTTGGCCATCCACTAGGTCACTTCCGAAACGGAAGAGAAATAGTGGATGGCCAAACAGTGGATGGTCAAACAGCCATTCTTCAGCAACATGAGGCCAGTTTGGACAACGCATGCAAGACAATCGGTCTTTTGCATTGACTTAAATTGGATACATGCTTTTCAAAGCTGGACCATTTACTTTGGACATTTCGGTTAATTCAGTTATTTTTCCATTGATATTAGAAAGCTCTGTAGTGCGCGCGATCATTTCGATCATTTTCTGAGTCTCGCAGCATGAAACTCATCAGCGGTATGTTTAAAAAGTTTATATTTATCTAAATTCCAGTCATAAGCTCCAAAGATTGGGTCACGTAATCGAACAAATGACGTATTTTGATCATTTTAGAGCATATAATCAGATCACAGAGGTCGCCAGCACCTTCAGGAAGTTCACTTCGCAGGTCAAAGGAATGGCTCAAGTTCATATGAATATGGATATCTCTGCATGTTTTATATGCTACGTGCCTCATTAACTTTAATAAAATATCTCATTAAAAGCCAAAACAGCCTGCAAGGTTGAAAACATAATTAAATACAACTTGTGCGCCAATTTTGACGCGTCAGAAGTAATAGGCTACTAGAAACTGATATTAAATTATGTTCTGTTGTTATCTATATGCCCATCTTATTTAGCCTACTACACCATATTACCCTTGTCTCTGCATACAATAATTGACTGATATCGAGACTTATGTCGAAGTGTGAAGTGTTGAGTTGGAGGTCGTTCAGGTCAATAAAAACTCATGTTCTCAATTATTGTTTCAACTGAAGAAATTTCCTGACCCGAATTAAGTGCAAGGGGTCGTCCATTTTTTATGTCAACAAAATAGGGGTAGGGAGTTTGGAAAAGTTTGACAGTTGTTGACAAGGGGAGGGGGTTCGGAACAATTTGACGTGAACAAATTTTTGTCCAATGAATCAACACAGACCCTTCAAAATGGTAGCGAAAACATTAAGTAATGCTGAAAATGTATAAAGTGCGTAATGTTTAATATTACTAAAAAGCTGGTAATAAACTAAACTCATATGTTTTGAGGTTCGAGCTTGTATTTTTTAGTGTAAAAATTTTTTGAAAAAATTATTCCACATGTATTGAGCCATTGTGTTTCTATTTTGTAATGGGGGGGGGGTTCTGGGATTGCTGACATAATTTTGTAGGGGTCCGTCAATGTTTGACAGTTGTTGACAAGGGGGGGAGGGGGTCAAAAACTGCCTAAAATTTGTTGACATAATTAATGGACGACCCCCAAGTAAAGTTGCCTGACCTATTTATATGGTCCTACTCATTGCCTGCACAAGCAGATCAATTTGATACATCCTTACAATTCAATTTACACTGGTAGGCTGAGATGATTGCAAAGCCACAAAAAATTACACATTCTCTATACATATTATATTTACTACAACATAATTATTGCTCTCATCCTTGCGTTTAATAGTAGTAGGAGTGACTACCGCCGTGATGTCTATGCAGATCTCCCTTTGGAAAACACCGGGAAACTCGAAAGCGTTCTGCGTTCAGCTACCAAACCTGTTAGTGGCATTTAAAAGTTTGACGATGCCTCAAATTATATGCGTCACGAACTTCATTGACTGACTGTTACACATGGCTTCGGATTTAGGCTTTCGATTTGGGTCTGGGTACACAAGATGGGGAGATGGGGAATGCCTGTTAAAGGGAAAGGGAGCCACGCTGCCACATTTCAGGTTTTTGCTAACCGCAGAAATAATTTTCATTTCATAGCTAAAGGTGAATTTCCTGTTTCTTTGCACGCTCTTAGATAAGGGAGACTACATGCACCTCCTGTGACCATTTTGAAACTGTTCTCTTTCGCAGGGGTTAAGATTAGAACGTCTCTCAGTAAGCATCTTAGAAAGAAATATAAATGCTCTCAATTAATGAATGAAATAATTGAACGGAGGAACATTGAGTATGCAGTTACGCAATGCTTACAATGACAATGGCTGAAATATTTTCATGCGTTTTCAGTCTTGGTCTTCTCTTCTTCGCTTCTTTGTTTCTCCTCCGTCAGGCCAAGGCCAACGATGAGTCCTCAACTTGTCGTCTCCAGAGTTCTCTATCCTTGATTTTTTCCTTTGCTTCTGCAATGTTCATCTTCATTCTCTCCAGATCCTCTCGTATATTATCCATCCATGTCTTTTGTTGTCTTCCTCTACTCCTAGTTCCAACCACATATCCGTGTAAAACCATCGATGGTAATCTGTCATTGCCCATTCTCATCACATGTCCCAGCCACGTTATAGCCTTTTCTTCCTTATTCTATCGATATTATAATTGTATCTGTCTGTCCTAGTTCTCTTTTAGTCACCTCATTTCTAGTCCTATCTCTTTGATGATAACAAGTTCAACAGGTTTAACAGGTTTAACAGGGGTCGAGTTTAACTGTGGCATCCATCTGTTCTGCTGCTTATTTTACAGGGGCCTAGGGAGTTACTGTTGAAGGCTGAGTTTCGCTTTTCGTATGGGCTTTGAATCGAGCAGCATTCATTATCCTCGCTGGTCTTCGTCAGCACAGCTAGCATCCTGTATTGGAGCTACTGCATTTGATCGATGGTTTTCGTGACAATATAGCAGTGACTAAGATGTGTATGCATGTACGTTTGCATGTATTTATGTAGGCAGGTATATGTAAATTGACTGCTTGTTCCCTTTGTACGAACTTACACCATGCAATAACGGGCTTTCTCCACCCCGCAGGTTCTACCATTTTGAACGGCTTTCCGTTGGAGCAGCGTTTGCCCCCAAGGACAAACCCTTCGGCCTCTACTCATCCCTACAAAACTTTCTTTTCAGCCGAGGCTGGGTCGGGAACGCCTCTGGGTAGGTATCTTGAAGGGGCGCTATATCAAGTTCATTTTGATGTATACATGTATGCATGCATGTATGCATGCGTGTATGAATTTATGTATGTATGTATGTATGTATGTATGTATGTATGTATGTATGTATGTATGTATGTATGTATGTATGTATGTATGTATGTATGTATGTAATGTATGTATGTATGAATGTATGTATGTCTCCATGTGTGTATGTATGCATGTATGCAACTATGCATCTACACTCTTAAATTTGCAAAGTTAAATCAGCTGAATCCGCAGGCAACACAACTAAGATTCATAGTTAAAAATACAGCCCGTAAAAACAAAGTTTTTTACTATATCCATCTAGTATCCTATAATGCGTCTTACGAAGCAGTTACCTCCCTCTACAAATATATAGTCCGTGTTCATTTTACAACATAGCGTGCGTTTAATGAGGCAGCGCTTAGTTGGATCTCGTAATTAGCGTTGTAGCGGCGGCTCTGGCTGCCTAGGTAGGGTAACTACGCATGCTTAGTTGGATCTCGTAATTAGCGTTGTAGCGGCGGCTCTGGCTGCCTAGGTAGGGTAACTAAGCATGCTTAGTTGGATCTCGTAATTAGCGTTGTAGCAGGGGCTCTGGCTGCCTATGTAGGGTAACTGTTGTAATTGTAATTGAACATTTGTATAGCGCCACTCAATGATTCAGAGGCGCTCCCGACCAAGGGCTCTAACAAATAAGATAGTCTTCAGGCGTTTCCGAAACTATGCAAGCGTAGTTGGCTTTTCATTATGCCTTGTTGCTTCTGTGGTCGCCTGGATGCTGGATGTCGATGTTGTTGCTGTTGTTGTTGCGTGTGTTGCTGTTGTCTTAGTTGTTGTTACTGCTGATGTGACGGTTTCCGTTCCAGTTATTGTGTGGTTGTAGTCGCGGTGTAAGTAGTAGTTGTTGCGTTGGTCACCCGTGGCCATACGGCAAAAGCTACTACTTCTGTTGGCATTTCTCGATCTTGAGCTGTAGTCGTTGTTGCTTTGATGATTCGCTGGTGGTCCATTGTTGAGTTGGAGCCGACGTATAATGTGGCCTCCCTTGTTGTAGTCGTTGTTGTAGTTGTTTTGTTAAGAGTTGTTGTAGAATCGCTGTCGTCGTTGGCTGTTAAGGGCTAGATTCGTATCCATAGAACTAGACTATTCCAGGCGCTGCTGATGTTAGACATAAGGGATAGGTATAATTTAGAAAAGGCTCTGGTTTTGAAACAGAGACTTTTCAAATTTTATTGTCGAGCATTCGACCTTTCGTCTACTCGACTTCGTCTGGAATGATGTGTCTAACACAGTCTAACAACGCGATTTGATAGAGTTCAGTATTACAATTACATCGTGCATATAAATATATATATCTTACGCCAACATCAGCGTTATATACATGAGTTCAACAATCTAAATATACGTCCTTATATATACATCACACAGTGGTCATCCTCTACAGATTGCCAGATGTTTAAGTGATTAGGGTGTTAATTGCCTCGTGGACGCCCTGGACGGTCGACCGGGGTTTGAAATTCGTGCAGCCTATTCCTCGATAGCCAATAGCCAATCAACGGTGTTCAAATCCGATGCAGATAACTGATGTTTGGCTATGTGGCGTTGTTAATGCAGCAAAGCCTCTTGGTGGGGCTTAATGGATGCCGATCATTGCTGCTAGCTAACTAACTTGCATAGTTGATATATGTATAGGGACCTACCTAAGTTGCGATGCTATATCAACTAAGAGCCATAGCCTGCACGAGTATTTGGATAAGTTATACAGACAAACGCTTTGTGAAGACACGTTAGCGAAAAGTCATTTTGAGTATGCCTAGCATCTAGGCATTCTTAGCAGAATTACCAAAGCGCAAGTTACCTCTTTCAGCTAAAGTTTGCTGACTAAACTAAATTCTCTGTTGCAATAGCAATTTTGCATAGTTCAATGAAGTTTATCATGACAACTAAGAAAAGCATAGCTGAGAAAACTCTGCAATTTTAAGAGTGTATGTATAATGTACGTATGTATGTATGTATGCATTATGCATTGGTGGTCCTTAAAAATAAAAATTTGAAACTACAGTGTTCTCCAAGGTTCCATTTCGTTCCATTCCATCCAGAAACATCACAAAAAAAGTTGTATGAACAAATATTAATATTTACATGTAGGTCTGCCACAATAGGCTACCATCAACGTTTTACCATATATCGATATACGAACACTCGAACCTTAAACCAGGAATAAATTCAACTACTTATAGTAGGTCCAGATTACAACACAATGACATTTATTGCATGCCTGATTACTAGTGATTACACTGATTAGTGATTAAAATTATTCATTACAGTTATTATTATTGCTACTGAGGTACTTAGTCAATGTCAATGGGGCCTTGATCGCTTGACGGCACGCTCCTTTGTTGGTGCCGAGAACGAGTTGCTTAGGATGCAGAAAAGCAAACGAGCCAGAAGCATAAGAACCTGAAAGAGAGGCGCTACAGCGAAAGAAACAGAAGCAGAACCAGCAGCAGAAGAACTAAAAGCAGAAGAATCAGAAGCAGAAAAATCAGAAGTAGAACCAGCAACAGAAGAAACAGTAGCAGAGGAACCACAAGCAGAAGAAACAGAACCAGCAACAGAAGAGTGTCATAAAGTGGAGAGTGACAACAGCTTCCACTGTTCTTACTGCAGAGAGCTTTGCAGCGACTAACACGAAGAAACGTGGATTCAATGCTTAACATGCAAGTAGGCCTACTCGTGCCATGAAAGCGGCACCCCTATTAGCCCGGCGACAAGCAATTTCAATGTAATTACTGTCGTTAACTATCCATGTTTCTTACGTAAGATTACAAATGACAGTTTCAATTCATTTTCTCGTTACTGTTGTTAAATGCAAACAAATAATTCAGATAGCTCAATTGCCATTACCATTGCCTTCATGTCAAATTTGTCCAACCACTTGGGCATGAGCGGCAGTAGGCTATATACTACCACTTTTGCCAAAGATTTAGGGGCTAAGAGTGGTATTTTCACTTTGTGTTTTGGCGTAGGCCTATCCCGGCCGCCCATGACCATTATTTTCTCAAAGGTTTAACGTCGTCTTATGATATCAAAAAGCCGTTGACGACAATTCACAATGTATTGTATACCATACAATGAAAACGAGAAATTTAACGTCCAAACGACACCATTTAAAGGTGTCAAAATAAATCCTTACAATGTCACAAAATTCAATGTTAAACAACATAAAGTAATGCATCAGTTAGGCCTACTTTCTGTGATACACACACTGTGATTAAATGATTCGATACAAATTTAAGTATAATAATATCATGACGTTAGATTCTTATTCTACTTGTACTCTTTTAATAAGTGATTATTTATTAATTTTCAGTTTAACGTCATCTCGTGCCAACATTCACTATTTACCATAATAATTTTTGAATAACAATTTGATAACAACAACACAAACATTAAATGATATAGGTAATTCACAAAGTCGGCCTTTTACCCGTAGACTGTTCAGGCATCCAATACACTCAAACGTATTACAATTGCTTAAAGTTTGTTTTCAACATGTTCATTGAGATACTACAACTACATTTTGCTTATTACAACATATTAGACTGGTCCAAAATAATTTTTTATCGAAAGGTCAAGATTAGAACCCACCATTGCAGTCCATCTATTAAAAGACTAACATACTGAAAATTTGAGCAAAATTGACCCATATTTAGGGGTTGCGCAAGCCACCCAAAGTTATGTTATGTATACTTGAATTCAGCACTGCGCCTTGATGGCAAACAAACATCAGTACAAAGGCATGACAATGTATTCGCCGTTTCAGCGTTTAAAGTCTGTGATTAAATTTAGCATTTTGGGTAGGCAAGACGCTAGCTTTAAAGGGAAAACGTCAGAAATATTATAATTTGTCTTCATTGAGTGGTCGTTTCAGCACTGGCAACGGCACCTGCCAAACTTGCCAGCAATGTGTTCTTGTTCGAGTCAGGAAATTGATTGCGATGCGCATAAACAACTTGAAGCCAATACCGTTTCTGATCTTCGTCATTTGCCATGATTGAGTTGTACTCATGGATTTGTTTTACACTTCTCTCTGCAGTGTCGTTGACTACTTTGAGTGCCATGACGACTGCCTGTGATTCAAGATAATCTTCATTTTCATTCCAACTTTCTGGTGGAATGCTGTAGTGTTGACCTGCCGAATTTCTTGGTTTCTGTATTCAGTCAATTGCAGAAGCCGAGACAGGACAGAAGTTTAAAACCATGCTTGGACGTACAATCACAGACAAATAGAAGGAAATTGAAAATACCTCTGTCATCAACTGGCTTCAGTTTGAAAGAGATCGAAATATTTTACGGATCGGAACTTCCACATCTTGAATGAGTAAAACTCCAGGCGCTATAAAGTGAATTCCATGAGTTGGTGCTCTCCAAAAAAGATGATTACTAATTCAAGAAGCTCGTTATAATCATCTCTTTGATGATTGGCCGCCAGCTTTGCTTCAGCAAAAGCAATAACTCGCTCCCGGAACTCAGTAATCCACTGTTGTCTCAAATCTACTCGAGTCATTTCGACGCCAATGGTCAACGGTGAAGTATTAGAATGTCTGTACCAGTCGAGGAAGCAATTTTCATGGCACTGAATGCCTTTTCAGCAGCAATTTACATCACGTAGTGACGACGTGTTTGATGAAGTTTTTAAGTTACGACCAAGTCCCTATCTATCAGAGTTCACGTTCCAGCTTTCTGTCCAGTATTGGCATTGCTCGTTGTGGTGTCAAAGCACTTCCCCTTAATCTTCCTTCTCAGCTACCAGTCATCTGTGTAGATGATCACGGCGCTTGCCTGAGCTTTTCCAGTGCCTGCGTTAATCTTCGGGACACGAAGAAGTTGCTCTGTTCCAACGCCAGACAATCATAGGCAGCCGATCTACCTTCTCGCAGCCAGTGATGTCGGGCAACAGCTTACCATCTCAATGAAAAACCATTGCACAATCTGGAGAGCATTAATTTTTGATCATAGATGCACGCTCTTTTTGATAAAATCTTCAAGCTTGGCGAATAGAACTGCGACTCATATGCGAGTCCCGAACTTCATGTCTTTGAGATTGAACAGTTGGAGCCAATAGAAGTGGATGTGTTGCTGCCATGTTAGTGACTTTTGTTTGATCCAAAGCTGCAGCTTCCTGCTTAGTCATGGAGGCTCTCTTGCTAAGCTGTGTTGTTGTTTTTCATCCTCTTTTATGGACTACAACAACATGTGTAACTGCCTTCCTCAGGTTTGTCCTTATCACTGCTGCTCGACTCCAGATCCTACTGTGCATGTTAAAACTTCGATATCATTCTTTGATCTCTCACGCTGCTCGTATGTAGGTCTTTGCTTTAATAAATTTCTTTTCCATTTTATGAATCAAGATTCTATCCTCTCCTGCCAAATAAACCATTTGACCTTCTCTATGAAAGCCAAGTCTTCTGGAATCTTGATGAGACTTTGAGCGCCCATCGTAGAGCAAAATGACTCAAGGTGCGTGAAACTTCTAATCACTTGCGCAACCCCTAAATATTCTCAAATGTGGATGAAATTGCACCTGAATTATTTTTTTATATAGTGGACTCCATTGGCACCCTCTAATAATAAAAAATTGAAACTTTATATTTTGCCATGTTGTCGTGGACCACTCTACAACATATATAGTACTGCATAATGATGCAATGTAATATTTACTCCAATACAGCAACCAAACTAAACAAGTGATACTTAAAAACAAAGTGTTATAGATACTTAATGAACAATATGCCATATCATATGTAATTTACCTACATCAGATTTTTACTACTTATATAATATAATATAGGCTAATATAACATGCTTAAGATTTTACAGTTGAAAAGAAGCTACTAATTATACGCCTCATCAACCAACTCGCATACATATAACTAGAGTTAAGGCAAAGGATTGTTATTATAATAATTATTATGCAAATCATAATAATGCAATACGCAATCCTAAAGCAAAAAGCACCAGTAAAAGAGTAATTAAATATCCACAGATTTGACACCAACAAGAAGAGAGAAAAAAATACTCACAGCAACAAAAATTAAATTATCTATTCACAAAATTCGCCCATTAGTAATTAAACAAAGTAGCCTATACAGTATACACTTCATTCTGAAACACATTTACCGTCAAAAGGGTTTTTATAGACATTTCATCTTTATACAATTGACATTTATTTCTTAATAACACAGAAATGTCTTCTTTTTACAATCAAGTAATAGGTGATGAATAGTCTCCTTGACCTGACAGGTATCACATAAACCGTTAGAATGTCGCCCATGACCAAGTTTCCAGGCCGCTTTTTCAAGCCAGTCCGACTCTGAAATTAAGGGTGTTAACATAACAAGTTTCCCTGCAAGCATACAAGGCTTATATAGGACCAACATAGGATCACACGGGACCCTTGTATTTTTTAAGGCATGCTGGCAGAGTAGCCTGTTAAGCTGCGCTAGGCATACATGTAATTAGTGACGCATACATAGGCTGACGTTTCAGGAACAGTGTTCCTCTTGAGCCACTGTAGAACTCTATAAATTTTCTTGCTTACGATTACCATTACATGTTTCAATCGTTGGAATTACAGAAAACTAGATTTCCAGACCATTAATTTAACAACTCGCGAAGAATATTATTTTTTTACAGTTTTCGTGGTGTCAGTAAAAATGGCTTGTTGAGCCATTAAACACACGCATACAAAATTAACAGAATGAACCTACTGAAAACTGAAAGAGAATTGTTATTTATTCATTCACAAATTTATATAACGCCCCTTGCGTGACTGAGGCATGCTATTGACAGACTTTTTGATGCTGGTGTAGCCAATATTCAGTAAGAGAATTATGTACCACGTCTACGTAGTACATAGCCCTCAGCTGTCCACTAAGCAAGGCGTTCGGTCCTCGGTCTCTTTCTCTTGCAAGTCTTCAAGAATCTAGTTATTCTTCAAACGCTATATTTTGACGTCTCCTCGGACTTGATGCAGCATTCATGAAAAACTGGTGTCGTGCGCTCAGCTTTAATTAACGATTTAAAGCATTTCGAGTTTAGGATTATATATGTAACTTCTTGTCAAGGAGGACTGACGCCATAGCAAATGTTGTCCTGATACCAAATAAATGACTCAATTGCAACATCGTCAATTTGTCATCTGTTTCAGCAGGAAGACTCGTTGTTTTAGAGCGAAACTTTGAACCAAAGCGAAGCGGTGTACTTTAAAAATTTGGAACATCAAATACACCGTTTTATCAAAGTATGTGAAACACGAGATGTCAACCGGCATTGGTAGAAATGACATTCTGTCGTCTCGTAACAAAGTAATTGTTTTCGCATTACGCATTTGACTTAAATTGGTTCTCGGTTGAATTGCATCAGGATTATATAATTTTCGATTGTAAAGATTACAAAACAGAAACTCGTCGCAAAACAATAAATCCAATGTTTCTGACTGCAGCGTGTCCCAAAATTCAGGGAGAGATAACATGAATCTTTCACAATCCAAAACTTCGAATTGTGCCCCAAGGAACGACTGTACGTAATTTTCCACGAACCAATGAGAGAGACTGTCAGATTTACAAAATTTATTCAAATGTCTTTCAATCTTGTCCAGCATTGTCGAGTTCAGTAGATCATGATATAAATTTGCCTGAGGAATGAAATAGTTTGGAAAGAATCGCCTCTTTTGCCATTCCGAAAGCTTTTTTAACAACTCAGAGCAGATTACAATAACAGAAGAGGAATTCCACCATTCCGGGGGCATCTCTTCACAGGTCCATAACATCAGCGTCTTTAAATGATACGGACAGAGAACCTCATCCTCCTTTGGACAATCTTTTTGTATTAGTTTTCTCTTGGCGAAGAATCTCAGCAAAAAATATACAATCTGTTGAATCTGTGTCCAACTCTGCAGTAAAATTACTTCTGCGACTG
This sequence comes from Aporrectodea caliginosa, assembly GCA_020284085.1. NCBI lineage: Eukaryota > Metazoa > Annelida > Clitellata > Crassiclitellata > Lumbricidae > Aporrectodea > Aporrectodea caliginosa. The sequence goes on from JACEVL010001502.1 coordinate 12,598, forward strand.
AAAATGAATATCTCCACTGAAATTCATCATTTCTACAATCACGATGCTGAGCGTAGACGACATGGACACCATTCTGTACAACTTCGGAGATTGTATCAGTCGTAGGCCATCCGTAATTTCTAAGTCGTTTAGGCCAATCCTGGGCTTCTTCAGGCCACGTAGGGCACCAGTAACTTGTAACGTTATCACACGTCAAATAATCTATGTCATCGTCTGTGCGAGGAGGATGTACACAGTATACAATACGATGATCATGTTGTACCAATACGGTGGTTGTATCAATCATCGGCCATGCGTGATCTCTAGGTCCTTCTGACCAACTTTGGGCTTCTTTATGGTACTGATAGTACCTAACGCTTTCGACGTTATCATTCGGCGGATGCTCTGGGTCATTGTGAACCACAAGCGCCGGACCATTCGCAGTATATATGTGCGCACCAACACTTTTTGGAGTCTGGTGACGAGCAGCTAGTTCAGCAGCCACATCGAGCCGGAGGTAGTGATTTGGATAAGTTGTACGGCTAAATTCATATCTCTTGCGTTTCCAGCTATAATTCATTTCCCCGAAATGTCGAAATCGAACAAAACCTGGAAACCTGAGGTAAGGCTCAATTCTGTAGCATTTGATAGTATCGTATAAGCGACTCACATCATTTGGCATCACTGGAATGTCTTCTGAGAAGACCAAATCACTACGGCTAACGATTAATTCATCAATATCGTTGACGCATGGATGCAGCGGTCGTATATAGAACTCCATAATACTGCCACAACATATGCCATAGTTGTTTCCAGAAAGGCCAGGTTCGGTAAGAGTATCACGTGGTTTTGGAAGCAACTGGCATGTGCCAGCAATGAATTCAGATATAATTTTCTCCATCAATTTTTCCACATTTTTCAATATCTTAAATGAAACTTACCGGTTTCAAATGCAATATCAACGTTATCAATTCCATCAACAATGCCATCAACAATGCCATCAAATCATCCTCATCCGCATTTTCGTTGTTGTAGTCATCGTAGTCGTCACGATAACCCTAAGCAGTAGTAGTAAAATGGGGATTTCAGCGCAATGTGTTGCTATAGAAGTTATCTCTTACTCAAGGTAGACCCTACGAGCCAGAACATCGGCCAAACCATACCTTAACAATTGACTTCCCACCACCGGCATCCCTCGGTTTGGGGTCCGGCCGTGCCGCCTCCCACGGGGCCGGCTTAAAACATAATATGTTTTAAGCCGGCCCCGTGGGAACTGGCATTGTTAATTTAGAGCATCCATATTATGGATGCTCTAAATTAACAATGTTAGATACACCATTTAAATAAGTGCACAAGTTTACTTATGCGAACAAAATGCTTCGAGGAAACGCGTGCAACTGGCTTTTGACTGGTAAAACAACCCTTTGCTTACGCAAATGTATTGGGGGGTATTGTTTGACTCATTTTGCTTTTATTCATAAGGGTTAAGGAGCAAGACCGTGAGGAGTAGGTGTAAAGACACCATTTGCGATATGTGAGAGGTGTGGTTATTATTATGCAATGGTAAAAGAGACGATTGCTGGGTGTAAAGCGTAAAACGATGAATGGATGCAATTATCGTCGATTGCGTTGTGAAGTGCTAGGGTTAGAGAAACCAATTGAAACATTGATTAGGTCTGTTAATTACATAAATAATTTATTTCTATCTATAGCATTGAGCAGTTGTTAACTGTGTTTACGTGGTCCACAGCTCATAGAACAATTGTGGAAAACATCCTGCGTGAGTCTATCCTGAAAGCAGGGAAACGGTGTAAAGACACTAATTGCGTTATATGAGAGGTGTGGTTATTATTATGCAAAGGTAAAAGAGACGATTGCTGGGTGTAAAACATCAACGACGAATGGATGCGTTTACCGTCGATTGTGTTGTGAAGTGCTAGGTTAGAGAAACAATTGAAGAAATGATTAGGTCTATTAATTACATAAATAATATCTATCTATAGCATTGAGCAGTTGGCAAACGTAGATTTGTCCGAAATTCCCGAAGAGGAGTTGCAAGCGATACTACCAGTTTTCGAGAGGAACCGACTCTCCCAAGGCTATAGCATGTGTACATCGACTATACACACGATTTCTCCGGAGTTCTCGATTGCAAAACTCTCGTAGACTACTTGTGCATAAATGTGCAAGGAGGGTTTTCGCGAAAAGGGCGATCTATACAGCACAATGGTCGAAAAGCAGTCTACACTTATGGCCAATACTGCAGTGTTGTATCAATTACATTCTAAATGTAATTCAATTATAATTGCAATTACATGCTTGTAAATGTAATTGAATTACAATTACAATTACTTGATTGTGGAAGTAATTGAATTACAATTACATTCTTATTGTAATTCAATTACCAATTACTTTTCAATTGCTCCTTTAAAAATGACAAATAATGCATAATTTTATTCTACACGTTTAATCTACTCTATTTTTAAACTAAAACATAAAATGGGCCAATGGCCTGTTATCTACATTCAATTGTGTTAATTATACTGTAAGTTTGTCAAGTATCTGAAACTGAAATATGATTTACAGATTACAATAGTAGGCTATGATCCATTAACAATAGAGTTTATTTGATTTTAAGAGTAGAAGTTTTTCAAAGTGATTGTCTGTTAGTTGTAAGTAGGTAGGTAAGTAAGTAAGTAAGTAAGTAAAGTAAGTAAGTAAGTAAGTAAGTAAGTAAGTATAACCTTTAAGTGCAATTTTAACTGCAGCTGGCAACATCTTATGTTGGCTATTAGGGCCTACAGATAATTTCTTTAATGCTACTGAGATATAATCAGTACTTTATTACGCCCGAAGGCAGAAACAAAACATACATGCACAAATCTGAACAAACATAAAATCAAACGCACAGACTATTATGAGCAACTTCAAGCGCAGATGTGTCACAAGGGGAAAGAACAGACAGTTAAAGAAACTTCAAGCTTAATGCCTATAACCAAATTTAGTGGTGAATATAGACATGAAGAAAAGTTTAGGCCTATAATTCAAAACCATTGTAAGTCTCTAATAAGACATTTCCTGTTGTCAGTAACTGAAATATTAAGATTGATAGCACGAGGCTAATGCACAGACTTGAGTCTTTATCAATAGTTATTTGTATTCAAGCCCGACATACCTGTCTGTCTGGCAAAGGTCTTTCACGATTAATCTGCGAACCTGTCCAACAACGGTTGATGAGAGTTTTGGATATTTGGCGACGAGCGAAGGTGTCGAATGTAGTGGATGTTTTGCGACGAGCGTTTTGAAGGTTAAAATTATCCTGCCACTAGCTAGTAGGCCTACAACTGTCCATTGACTGACTTACTAATACGTTTATATGACACCCTAGTAGCCTACGGTTACCGCTGGAGTTCAATCTGGTGACCAGATGGCCCTTTAGATATGGGCCGTTCTAATATAATATATTTTCGTTTATTCAAACAACCAGTTACAGTGTACTCTGGTGCAGGGTTGGGTAGACTGGACCAATTGAGGGCCTCTGGATATCAAAGGGTCTGTGACTGGACCACGGTCTTAATAGCTGTAGGCAATATTAAGACATCAAGGAGTCAATGACCTCTGTATATTGGAGCCTTGGCTGGAGGTATGATCTGCCCCAAGGGGATGCTGATGCGCACGGGGTTGAATAAGCGGCCATCAAAGGACTCTGACTAAGTGATACCTGTTGTGTTGAAGAAATGTTGGTATATACAGTATGTTTGACACATACCGTGTATGATATATATATATATATATAGTATGTTTGACACATACCGTGTATGATATATATATATATATATATATATATAAGTCCAAGGATAGAGCAGTTTAATATTCAATGAAAGGGGTGGGCAGCAAATACAATAATCAAATACGCAATCCTGCATGACTTTGAGTCATTCGGAAAAGACCTTGACCCGAATGAGAACTTGAATCCCGGTAATAGAAGGTTACGAAACACGCAACAATACCGTCAACAGCGAAGTAAGTCCGTGGTGAAAGATAACAATAATTTCTGTAGCCAACAAAGATTCGGAACCAGAAGAGTCTAAACTTACCAGAATTATAAGCAAATTTCACGATTAGATAAAGGACATCGGTCGAAATTATTCAAAACCAACCTGCAACCGAAATGGTCAACACAGAACACCGTGTACGGATCTATGTAAATCTAGCAGGATGCAGCATAAATCTGGTTCTATAGGTAATGAGAATAAAATATTAACGTAGGCTTTATAAATAAACGAGGTCACTCTACTTTTACTTACACGAGGCATCCACCAGCTTGTTCAAACAGGCCGTTAGTATAATTATGGTCTGTTTTGTGCAATTGTAGGTTGGACAATAATTTATGTCGCCATTGTAACTACCCTCGGACGTTTATGTTGTTTGTTGTGGCGGCGTTAGCTTTGAAGACGCTGAGCTCCCTTGCAGGTTCCCCTCTACTCCCATAGGTTCCCTCTCCTCCCACCCAACCCCAACGTCTCGATTAACAGTTCAGCACGCTACACGCTAGGCTATGTTATTGTCATAAACAGGCCATAAACTAACGGTTTGTTTGAATAAACTCATTCACTCCTCCTTTAAGTAGAAGTAGAGTGCATATATATAATATGTATATAGGCCTATATATAATATTATATATGTATATATTATATAGGTTTGTGTGTATGTGTGTAGGCTATGTGTGTGTATTTGCATGCATACATAATTTTTATGTATAACATACATAAAAAATATGAAGTACGATTCAGCCTATATATTATATAGGCTGAATCGTACCTCTTCCAGTTTGCATCAAATCTATTTCCATCACCCTTGACTCTGCACCTACCCATACATTCACTGCAAATTCTCCTGTCCGCAACCTTGGTGTGATTTTTGACCAAAACCTCAGCTTCGCCGATCACATTGCTTCATGCATATCCGTGACCTTCGTAGAATCCGCCCTATGCTTGACTTCAAAACTGCATCCACAATCGCTACATCTATAGTTCACGCTAAATTAGACTACTGCTATTCTCTTTTCTTAAACATAGATATCACTCAAATAAACCGCCTCCAAGCAATTCAGAATGCCCTAGCCTGCTGTCACCAAAACCCCCAAACACCATCACATCACCCCTGTCCTCAAATCACTCCACTGGCTCAAAATTTCTGAACGAATAGAATATAAAGTCATCTCACTCACCTACAACACACTTCAAACCTCCCAGCCCTCCTATCTCCGTCAGTTGTTCACGATCCAGCCACTTCGTCCAACCCGCTCCTCCTCCTCCTCCCTAACACTGCTCCGCCCTTCCGTCACCTCATCACTAAAATTTTCAAATCGTTCCATAGCCATAGCTGTTCCACCTCTTTGGAACAAACTTCCGCCAGCACTACGACAAATATCTGACCCATACTACGAAGTCACCAAAACTCCACCTCTCGCTATCTCTACACAGGTCTTTCACTCGAACTGAAAACACTGCTTTTTGACAAATCCTATCCTGAATCCAACACTTCTCCCTGCCTACCTCGCCGTCTGAACATCAAACACCATCCACCATAGCCGCCTGCCTCTCTGCCTGCCTGACTCTCTGGATTTTGACCCCTGCCTATCGATTTTGTTTTGATTGAGCGCCTGTGAATAAGCTGGTTCCCGCGACTTCGCTTTTGTGGGCGCTGTAGAAGTTCCGAGTTTACGATTACGATTACGAACCGTGTCGTCGGGATTTGAATGCACCTGTGAACTAATGCAAGCTCTTTGCTGTATCGAGTTTAGTGTGTAGGCTCCTGTCTTAAAACGTAGGCTACTCAACCAGTCTGTGTAAAGGGACAATTTCACCTACTTCCTCTTGTGAGTTGCATACCTCCTTTATTCGCTGGTCTGGCGTTAGTCAGAGTTTTAGTCAGCGACCAGCCGTAGCCCCGCCATCGTGTCATAGTATCGTAACTTTATGTTGTGACGGTTGTCTCCGATGACCACCACTGTTTGACGCTGTGCTGACATATTCTTTACGACATGACAGCGTTATTTCTGTCTGAAGCACGTTCAAGCAGCGACATTTAACGCTGGTGTATTAATGGATGATTAACTATCGCAATGCTGCCATTTGTCTTCACGCCACCTAGGCTACTTATTGTTGTTATTTGCTAGTATAACCTTAAAGTGAAGGACAGGTCATATTCAATAACAGGGAAGAGGAGAGCGGAAGGAAAGAGAAGGGAGAAAGGAAAGGAGAGGGAATGGAAAGGAGGGGATTGGCCACAACCACTTTGTGGCCAAAGTTACGACCTTGCGTGTTACTGAAATGGTCCATGTAGAGAATCCGCAGGTTTTCTCTGTGGCTCCACATGCCGAAGTTGCCAAGCTTCTTGTTAGGGTCTCTGTGGCAGCAATTTTGATACTAGTAATAGCAACAGTAGTCATAGAAATAGTGGCAGGGCAGTGGCAATAGTAGTAGGCCTACTAGCTGTTGTTGTTGTTGTGTTTATTATTGTTGCCTTGGGCCTTTGGCAGCAGTCCTTGTCACAGTAACAGTTTGTCATCTTAGAAGTCAGTTTCAAATCATTTGGTTCTTGGTCCTAGAGCAGAACACTCCTTGGCACACAAAAACGGATGTTATTTTAAATCTGGCATTGACTCACCAGACCAGGTAGAAGGACCGTGTTACATTTGCTTATGTGAACATCAAATTGAGCTGCACGTAACAAGGCGGACGGTAAATCCTATCGGTTACATAATCCGTATCATTACAACAGCCATCAATGTTTCTCCTCTTGCAGTATCAAGAACTTTCACTGGTTTTGCAGAAATTTTAATGCGCAAAAGCCTTCTGTTGTTTGCAGTTGTCAAAGAATTTCTGCTTGGAAGTAGTTTTGTCAGTTGTGGTGGTTTTAGGTGGACAGATGGATAACGAACGCCGAAATTGTAAATAATGCCTTTTCTCTGTGTTAGTGTATTAGGCATTCTTCCAATGCGCAAAATTTAGACGAATTTTTTATTGAATTTTTACAGTTGAATACCATTCGTCTATGACAGATAATTAGAAATTATTTACAGTCTTCAAATTTACATGCAAATCAGTTGGAAAACAGCTCTTGCACATGAAGAAACGCCGTCATTATAATTAATGAACCCTACAATGTTGCCTGAGAAGAAACCGGCGAATAATGTGTTCAAATGGATAATTACTCTTCGTAGCAGCAAAATCAACCAATGCTTTTCTATACGGATAACTACATTCAATATGACATCTGAGTGTCAAGTACCTGGCGAGAAAATGTCTTCCAAGAAAGTGAAGACTTGTTACGCTGTAATGCTTCATAAGAGGGCTACCTAGATCGTATGGGTTAAAAAATTGCGCAGCAGTGGTACGATTTCGCAATTCAGCATTCACGGGGGATAAAAAATAGAAGAGCGTATGAAATCCTACCAACGACTGTACGTCTCTATCGAAAAACGAGTCAAACGGTGGCAAAACAAAAACATTCGCATATGCGTACTTCTTCAAATCGCTCTGCAGATCAGGCTCCTGCCGAATGTGTTCACATAATTGCAACACTTCATCGTATTTTCGACAATTGAAAAGATGCAGAGCACGATAGCAGTCAGCTGTGTTGCATTGGATGCCAAAATCTTTGCGGATCACACTGTAGAATGACGTCAAATTTTCTAAAGCATATTCCGTTAGAGAATCAATCATTTGTTCTTTCAGAGTCAAACGATCAACACATAAAGTCGCATTTCTTGCCCTTGAATCCTTTCTGCGATATGTGGAAGTTTCCAAGCAAGTGCATAACTTGCCTGACTTTTGTTTGGCGAAAAGCAGCAAAATATGGTCTAAAGGAAATGCCGACGTAGGCAAATCAAGATTCAATTCAAATTTTTCAGAAATTCTTTCATGAGATGTTATCGTCAAATAGTAATAAAATACTTTTGTCGTGAGACGAAGATCGAGATAAATGTGCCTCCCAACAAAATGTTGTTTCTCATTTAACTTCTTGTAGAGTAAACAAAATCCAACGATTTTGACAACATCGTCCATAAAGAACAAACAACCTGCATTTAATGTCTCATTTTCCATGAGGGTCGTTTGATCCATCAATACTGCTGAGCCGAGGTCTATTACTATCTGATGTTCTGATGCTGCAAAATGGAGAGCAGCCAGATAGACCAAAGCTGCAGGAGCAATACTATTGGATTGAGAATGGTTACACTGTAGTGCCTTTCTAAAAAACTCTTTAGAAATGATGAACACTAGTTGAAATTCTGAAGGGCTATTTGACCCAGTTAGACTTTCCATCAAATCTTGTGCTTGCAAAAATTGAAGCTGACATCTTTGTGCTGTTAAGGGTTCAGGAAATATATGATATCTACACCTTACAATTTTAGACTTCAAGAACATTCCTTTGACATATTCGAATAGTTCACTATCCATCGATATTTCTCCATAGCCTAGACGATATGCGGTATTCAGGGACATCAGCGTTTTACCAAAGCATGCGAAACACGAAACGCTAACCGGCATTGGTAGTTTTGACATACCTACTCCTACTGATAATTAATCTAAAAGTCGTCAATAAACGCATTTCACTTAAAATGGATCTCGGTTTTATTGTTTGACAATTGCCTGAACTACGAGCGTGCATGTTAAATTTCACAAATTCGTGGAAAAACAAGTAACCCAAGGATTCTGACAGCAATGCTTTCCGTGATTCGGTCAGGGATAGCAGGCAATTTGCAAAATCCAAAACTTGGAAATGTGTCTGAGTGAAAAGATATATGTAATTTTCCACGAACCAATGACAGAGGGTGTCAGAGTTGCAGAATGTATTCAATTGTCTTTCAATCTTGTCAAGCATTGTCGATTTAAATGGCTCATGAAATAAATTTGCGTAAGGAATAAAATAGTTTGGGCAGCATCTCCTCTTTAGCCATTCTGAAAGCTTTTTTAGCAACTTGCAGCAGATGGAAATAACAGAAGAGGAATTCCACCATTGAGGTGACATCTCTTCACAAGTCCATAACATCAGCGTCTTTAAATGATAGGAACAGAGAATCTCTTCCTCCTTTGGGTAGGCCTTCTGAATCAGTTCTCTCTCGGAGAAGAATCTAAGCATATGATAGACAATCTGTTGAATTTGAGTCCAACTCTGAAGTAATATTACTTCTGCGATTGAAAATGAAATTCTTCACTGTAGTTTATCATTCCTACAATCACGATGCTGAACGTATACAACATGACAACGTTGTTGCACAACTTCGGCGATTGTATCAATCGTCGGCCACGCGTGGTCTCTAGGTCGTTCAGACCAACTTTGGGCTTCTTTAGGCCACTGAGGGCACCAAATGCTTTTGACGCTATCATGGGGCGTACGTTCTGGATAACTCGGAGAGGTAAATGCTGGACCTCTGACAGTAGGTCTATGTCGTTGTTCGCAAACGCTTTGAAGAGGCGGGTGACAAATAACATCAACTTTATGAATCTCAATGTACTCGTATATATTTGGAACGGTTGTATGGCTAAAGTCATATGCTTTGTATGTCCAGCTATAATTCAATTTTCCCAAAACTCGAAGTCCAACAAAACCTGGATATCTGTGGTATGGCTCAATAGTGAAGCATCTGATCGTATCATGTAAGCGACTAACATCAATTGGCAATGCTGGAAAGTCTTCTATGAATGCCAATTCACTACCTGTTAGGGTTAATGCATCAGTGTCGTTGATACCTGAATTCAACGGTCGTATATAGAACTCCGCAGTGCTGCCACAGCCTATGGCATACCATCCCTTTAGGAAATGTACAGCCTAGTTAACAGCATCATGCGACCTTGGAAGCAACTGGCATGTCCCAACAAGGAATTCAGATGTAATTTCTTCCTTCAATGTTTCATCGTATTCCATCATCTTAAATTAAAATAATTACAAGTTCAAGTTTCATCATCTTCGTTGTAGTCTTCATCATCAAGTCATCATCATATCATTATCAGCGTAATAGTTGTAGTCATTGTCGTCGTCACGATCATTGTGTCATCTGGACGCTTAATATCCGTGTTAGCTGCCAAGATTAAGGAGTGCATGATGGCATGTCTGAATGTGATAATGCCAGGTCACAAACTGGCTGTGCTTTTTTAAGCGATTTAAACTTGGACTCATAAGAATCTTAATTGGCCTGTGACCATTTCAGACGTGTGGGGACCTATTGTTCCAGCGCTCTCGTTAAATAGTCAGTAGGGGGAAACTTATAGGCCTACTTCCAGTATAAATCTCCACTCCAGAAGTACAGAAATGTCCGATTGCACAAAATAGTCTCACATATTACTTTATTGATGAAATACATACTTTGATTTGTGAAACCACTAAATGATGGCTTCGACTAAGAAACAACTTATCTTAAGCGATTTAAAGATAAATGTTGATGAAGAAAAATAAACAGTTGAACTTAAAACATCCATTCAGATTTGAACTCGATGAAACTCTTATATCTGAAGTTTGTTCCATGTAACTTCCTGATCCTGACTCGAAGTGATACTTAAACACGTGAGCAAAACGCTCACATACGAGGAAGTAAACTATAAAGGAAGTCCAGGGAATTTACAGTTAGATCTGGGCAAAATTGCTTCAGAAGCTTTCTAGACGGTTTCCTGTTCAGTTTCCATTGCTCAATAACATATTCAAAGTCCCACAAATCACTCCCCGGTATCATTCCAAAAAATGCATTTTAACCAAGATGGCCGCCAACAAAGAAAACAGACATCAGGTCATATGTAAGCTACAATAACTTTCTACTTGCACGGACCGCCGAGCACTGCGCTCCTCTGTCCACGGTGACCTGGCGGTCCCATTCGCCCGCTCTGCAACAATGCAGAGCCGTTCCTTCTCTGTGGTTGGTCCAACAACCTGGAACGGGCTAACATTGGATTTACGACACCTTCCAAACTGTTCTCAGTTTCACCAACTCTTGAAGACTACATTCTTCCGTATGGCCTGGGTCGGGAGCGCCTCTGAGTAGGGATCTTGAAGGGGCGCTATATAAATTTTGAATGATTGAATAACAAATGAAGTGTCAAATTTAATATTTTCAAGGTCAAGGCATCGATTAATCGTAGTTGCAATAGTGTCTGATTGTTACTACCTTAGATGGCGGCCAATATGGCCGCCAAAACACAAAAATATGAATATTTCATGAAAACGTTTGTAGCGCTCACAATAGAAGAAGCAGATCCAAGTGTTTTGACTTAGAAGATATGTTTTTGCTTTCTTGTATTGTAGCACTATTGCCACTTCATTTGTTATTGTAGCTTACCTATTCATTTATTCGTTTAAGGAGTTTGATATTGCGCCCCTTCGAATACATTGAACGGCAGTTAGGCTACTTGCATTTTGCGTTATCTTCTCAATTAACTGATAAGCATTCGGCGAAGTTCAGACACTGAAGTGTGAGACAAAACTTCAACAATAATATTAAAATGAAAGAAACATAGAAATTTCAATTAAAACGAGAAAGGCGCGAATATATTTAAAGTCGGCAAAGTGGACGGAGAATTTTAAAAGAAATAGTAAATTGACTTCACGTGTTTCCATTTCTAGAAAATGCCCCTCTGACATTTTTAGCACTTCAAAATAGTTTTATGTCATTAAAATTCGATGATTTATGTCTTGATTTGCTGCATTTAAACACCCGAGGGTAACACTTGCCTCCTTCTCAATTATAATGACGGAGAAGAGTCTGAATAATAACCTTATAATCAATTACAAAAGATTTTTAAATTTCAATGCCCTTTTCAGAAACATCCCCAAGCTAAGACGCACTGTAGGCCTAATTGCGATAAGAAATCTGTGCAGCCCTCTGCGGAAGAAACTAATCAGAGGTATTTATGCGCTGGCCGAAGCTATAGACGGCGTACATACAGTCATGTAAGTCCGTAGGTAAGATACTCTACGATCAACCTGGAAACCTGTCACTCTCTGTGCAGGAGACAGAAGATTTTATGATATCATGCAGCACAATCGTCCAAAACGCTGTATCATGTACAGATGGGCTTAGCTGCTCTAGCTAAATCAAACTATCTTTAGGTCACTGTAAATATTGCATACCGCTTTAATTACATTTAATTTGTGACAGTTGCTGCGGTGCGCGAGGAACGTATTTCCGTATATTCATCCCAAATTCATTCATTCCAAAAATTTATATAGCGCTCCTCCAAGATTCGTTATTCTTCTTCTTCGTCTTCTTCATCTTGTCGACTTATTTTTCTAGTTCTTCGTCTCCTTCACATTCTTCTCATTCTTTGCATCCTTCTGCTTCTTCTTCGCAATCTTCTTCTCCATATCTTGATATATTTTATAGATAGATATGGTGAAACGTACCTCTTCCAATACGCAGCGATTTCTTTTTGTTGTTGAGCTTCAAGGGTATTTGTGAGCAACTGCAAATTGTTAGCTTTATTGACTAATATCGCCTGTACGCAGTGTGATTCTCGTTAACGATAACGATAACGAAAATATTCGTTAACGAAAATAAAATGATTTCGTTAACGATAACTATAACTATGACTAACAAATATCAGTAACTATAACTGTAACTATAACGAAAATAACGATAACGAAAATTCATCTTTATTTTCGTTAATACAAGAAATAAAAATAGGAAGTGCAATATGGACGATTCGACATAAACGAGAACGAAAAAATGCGATATTTTTATTATGCAATTCGGCAGTTACTTTGGAAACTCGTGTATTCATGAAGCTGAATGCACCCATGCTTCAAAGGCTTTCAAAGCTCTGAGCAAATTATGAAACAGCGTGTTAATACGCACAATTTTACTTATAACCTTAATTATTGTTACTAAGTTACTAAGTATTAACTAAAATTAACTAAATTAATAATCCATTAACTATAAGTATAACTAGAACTAAAAAATAATATTAACTATAACTATAACTAAAATTAAAAATCATTAACTATAACTGTAACTATAACTAAAATAAAATCTGTAAGGAGAATCACACTGCCTGTACGATAATAAAACCTGGGCTACGTTAAAGATTGAATTTTAATGAATAGTCCACTTACTCTAGTCTACTGAGTTTATACCGACTTTAGTGGCTACCCGGGCGTAACTTACAGTTAGTAAAGCGGTGAGTCGTTGCTACCTCGCCGTTTCAAGGTTGATATACTGTCAGTGACAGTAGCACGATCACCGCTACTGCTGTCACTGCTGCCATCTACTGATCGCTGCCCGTCGGCCCGAGGAAGGGTGCGTTCAACAACATGAGACAACATGTTCAACAACAGCAGCTACCATCGCTCACCCCCAGTGGAAAACACTGCGGATGTATTCTCTACAGCTGGTGTTGTTGAAGCGCCTTGGACCTGGCTGGCGTCGTCCATGATCGAACGCCTCGGACGGTTGAACTGTATGGCGTCGATATCGTCACTGACTTCGTCTGCGCTGAGTGGTAAAACTCTGACCACCGAGCAATACTATCAACCACAATCTCCGCTATTTGCCAGAAGTCTGCACCGCCTCCAACTTCGATCGAACGACAGTAACATCGATCTATCCATATACGATCGGAGTTTTATTCCACGGGCATCTTACCAGCGGACGATCCCTTACTTGTTACCGGGACCTTCGGCAGTTTAACCATCACTGACTAGTGATCCCTTCTTTTACTCTTTATCTATTATTATTTTTATTGTTCTCTTTATTTACTATTATGTGCACTGTGTAACTTGTTGCGGTGTGTCAACAAGGTTTTTCAATTAAAACGAATATACATAAAGGTATGCTCACCTGTTTAGCACTCTAGGTCACGGAGAAGCTCAAAGATTACAATGCAAATGATCGGAAGTGTCACATGAATAACTTTAATATAAGGCTCTTCTTAAACGCAATAAACTACTAGTAGTAGGTAAAAGGGGGCTTTTAGAACAGGAAGCCAGTGCAGGAGGCTAATAAATGATCGATTTGCGATTCCAG
>JACEVL010001503.1:0-27744 GCA_020284085.1 Aporrectodea caliginosa
TTACTTTGTTTAGCTGCAGGACATTATGCATCAAGTGCCTCTTAAGAACCTCACAATCACGCTGAAGAAATTTGCCAAATATTTGGGCCTAAGGAACGCCCTTGTAAGTTTCTCACAAATAAAGCTCAACGCTAGTCCTGTGTCAGAGCTACGAAATGCATTAAAATCTTGATATATAAGCGCTTGGAACGTACGGTACTGGCTTTTTTTATTGTAGGCCTAATCGTTTTCAATCTAGTGTAATAAGTTTCTTATAAATTATAAGTTACTAACTTGCAAATGGAGCAATTTCAATTGCAAATGGCGCAAATTTAAATTGCAAGTTACTAGATTGCAAAACCACCTCTCTAACTATCCCGAGTTAAACTGAAAATGACGCCAGAATTGAATACAGATAACGACGTGAACGATTCAATCCAATCATTGGAAAGAGTCGCGTTCGGCAGGGGAGGGAACAAGGCCTCTTCGGTCGTCAACAAGCGAAATCCTTGTAAAGAAGAAGAAAAACATGAAAAAAACCATAAGAAAGACTGAGGATAGGAACGTGGAATGTAAGAACGATAAGGACATCCGGGAAACTTGACAAATGTGATTGGAGAGATGAGGAAGGCAGGCTTACACATTTTGGGACTATCAGAGGTCAGATGGAAAGAGGCAGGAGATTTTGTGAGTGAAGGGGTCAGGTTGATATACACTGGAGGAGAAGAAAGTCAAAATGGGGTAGCGATCCTATTAGATGAAAGAGTCGCAAAATGTGTTGACAGAGTGGAGAGACATGGAGACAGACTGATCATGGTGACAGTAAGAGCCCACCCAGTGAATATCGTGATCGTACAGGTCTATATGCCCACAACGACACATGAGGAAGAGGAGGTGGATAGTATCTACGAGATGATAGAAGAAAAAGTTGAAAACATCAAAGGAAATGATTATGCAATTGTAATGGGGGATTGGAATGCATCAGTTGGAGAAGAAGGTCAAGAAAAATATGTGGGTAAATATGTAGGAAAGAGAAATGAAAGAGGAGAGAAGCTAGTAGAATTCTGCAAAAGACAGGAACTGTTGATAACAAACACTTGGTTCCAGCAAGAAAAAAGGAGAAGATATACATGGAAAGCACCAGGAGATAGTGCAAGATACCAACTGGATTATATCATGGTTAGACAAAGATATAGAAATAGCGTGAAAAATTCCAGAGCACTGCCGGGTGCTGATGCAGACACGGACCATAACCTGGTGGCAATGACAGTGCACCTGCAACTAAAATTCATCAAGAAAAAGAAAGCAATGAAGAAAAGGTGGGATAGAGAAAAATTGAAAACAAACAGCAAGGCACTATCAGATAAGATAGAGGAACATCTGGAAGAAAGAAAATTGATGACAACAGAGGAAAGATGGAATAGACTAAAGGAGGTTGTGAAAACAGCAGCAGTGGAGATGATAGGATTCCAGAAGGGGGCAGCTCCTCGCAAACCATGGGTAACGACAGAGATGATACATGAGATGGAAGAAAGAAGAAAATGGAAGCATCAAAGCACAGAGAAGGCAAAGAGTGAATATAGAAGACTAAACAACCAACTAAGAAAAACAACAGACAAGGCAAGGGAGCAATGGTGGGAGGAACAATGTGATGATCTTGAGAAACTACAAGCAAATGGAAGACATGACCTGGTATATGAAAAGATTAAAATACTAACAAGGAAACAAAGTGGAACTAGAGACATTGCAATCAAAGATCGGAATGGAAAGTTATTACAGGATCCCGAGGAAGTACGAAGTCGATGGAAGGAGTATGTAGAAGAACTATATAAGGGTGAAGATAACAGAGATGACTACAAAGAAGAAGCAACGCAGAGTGAGGATGACATGGGACCGGATTTGCTGAAAGAAGAGATACTGGCAGCCATTGGAGAAATGAAAAACAATAAAGCTGAAGGAATTGATAACATCCCAATTGAAATGATTAAAAACTTTGGAGAAAAGGCAATGAAAGAACTAGTACAACTATGCAAAGACATATACAACACAGGAGTATGGCCAGAGGATTTCTTACAGACCATTATGGTTCCGATAAAGAAGAAACCAAATGCAACAACATGTGAAGACCACAGAACTATTAGCCTACTAACGCATGCATCCAAAATCGTACTAAGAGTGCTCACGAAGAGAATGCAGTCAAGGGCAGAAACAAATGACTGCTTAGGAGAGGACCAATACGGTTTTAGAAAGGGAAGGGGCACAAGAGATGCAATTGGAGCGTTGAGGGTGCTGACAGAAAGAAGCATACAGCATGGACAGGACATACAGTACATTTGCTTTGTGGATTATGAAAAGGCTTTCGATAGAGTAGATTGGAAGAAATTAATGCATGCACTGAGAAGAATAGGAGTGGACTGGAAAGACAGAAGACTCATAGGAAACCTATACATGGGACAGAAAGTAAGAATAAAAATAGAAGGAGAATTCTCAGAACCAGGAGTGATAGGTAGAGGAGTACGACAAGGGTGCCCACTATCACCAATTCTCTTTAACATCAACATTGAGGAATTAGTACGAGAGGCGATGGAGGAAGTGAAGGAGGACATAAAGGTGAAAGGAAGATTGACGGAAGCACTAAGATTTGCAGATGACCAGGCGATGTTGGCAGGTAGCCAGAATGGGCTACAAAAAATGATGGATCAGCTGAATAAGATCTCGAAGGAGTATGATATGAAAATAAATATTAAAAAGACAAAGATCATGAGGATAAGCAAAGGAAAGGAAAGAACAGTAAAGATCACTATAGATGGTAAGGAACTGGAACAAGTCGGAAAATTCTGTTACCTAGGAAGTATGATCACAACTGATGCAAAGTGTCATGTAGAAATAAAGAGAAGAATAGCCATGGGAAAAGATGCCTTCTATAAAAGAAAGGAATTAATGAGAGGAAAGCTAAATAAGAATCTAAAGAAAAGAATTATCAAGTCTATGATATGGAGTGTGGTGTTATACGGATCAGAGACATGGACTCTAAGGAAGGAAGACATCAGAAGATTGGAGGCCTTCGAGATGTGGATATGGCGAAGAATGGAGAGAGTCAGCTGGATGGATCGGAGGACAAATGAAGACATACTACAAATGGTGGACGAAAAAAGATCCATGATAGGGATAATACGAAGCCGACAAAGAAAATGGTTGGGCCACATCATGAGGGGAGACTCCCTTCTAAGAATTATAATTGAGGGAAGAATGGAGGGGAAGAAGACACGAGGAAGACCGAGAATGATGTTGTTGGACTGGATGTTGGAGGAAGATTACAGCAAACTGAAGGAAAGAGCCAGAAAACGTGATGAATGGCGAAATTGGACGTACGAACCTGCCTAGCAAGGCAGAGAACCAAAAGAAGAAGAAGATTGCAAAAATTGTTCAATTTCAATTGCAAGTAACATTGCACTTGGTTGCATTGCAAAAACGTAGTCAGTTATGATTTTTAATAATTTCAATAATTTCATCTCCAGCACACCACTACTACTGTCAAGTAATGGAAGTTGGGCAGTCTAGTATTTAAATTATTGTAATTGTTAATAGATTAGATGCAACAATTAGTACACGACCAGACTCAAAAACAATGTAATAATATTACTTATCTTAGACATATGCAGTTCATCTTGCAAAATCCTCATAAGCGCTTAATTTGTAGAACATTATGAGGTCCATATCGGAAGTAGGCCTATGTCCTGAGGCTTCACATGCCATACAGTTAAATCACTTGGGTCCACACGTAGAGGACTATTATGAAGCTGATATGACATTATTCCAATAAATAACCAATGTCTTAAATATATATATATATATATATATATATATATATATATATATATATATATATATATATGTATATGATCATAGGACTTTATATATGAAATTCAATTGAAGCCCATATGGAAAGTGCATATAGTAGCTTTTCAGAACCTCGCATGCAATAACGCTGAAGAAAATTGTCAAAATAGTTAAGCCTATGAAACGCCCTATAGGCCTACTAAGTTCTCATTGATACATATCAAAGCTAAATTCATATACCTTAGGAATGCTATTCCTACAAATATTCAAATGTCAAACTAAGATGTTCCCTACCTCAAATAATTGCAGTGGGTGAAACGAAGAACCTCGCTAAATGTCCCACGCAGTTGTTAATTCATCAAGTTCACACCTAAGGATAGCTATTCGTACAAATATTCATGTCATCTGTTCCATCACAGGACCTTTGTTAAGTGATAGACTATGTCACACTGTGATCCGCAGCTGTTTTCCAAAAGTTGATTTTAGCACTATGGAACAAACAACTTCAGTTGTTTACATGTCAATCCAGATACAAAGTCCATGCATCTTCAATTTCGTATAGTGTCGATAAAATCTCGATTAGTCATGCTAATATAGCATGAACTACACTCCACGGCTAACGTCAAACAGGGGCCAATAATGTATCGCATGCAACCGATTAGACGAATAAGAAAATGATCTGTTACCCTTATTTTGTGACAAATATTTATGTGACTGGTCTAATGCAACTTCTGCAAATGAACACCAGTCAATAGCGTTCTCTTGCTTTAGACCATCCTCTCGGAACAATTTTGGGCTAATACGAATATTGCTACCTTTCACCCTGCTCAGCATACAGCTTCAAACTGCCATCATACAAGGGTATCTATCTGCCTACACCTATAAAAGCACACATCCAAATGCAATCAATCACGCATACATGCATATTATATACATTCACACATGCACATACACAAATACAATTATACATACACTCGTGCATGCATGTAGGCCCTACATCTAAATAATCATGTCTATAAGTCCTCTGAATGAACAAATGAATGAATCTACATACAGGCAAACACACATAAATGCACACATACTGGTTAGGGTTTGTTTGTTCGATGACAGGCCACGGCATAGCCATGCAATCATTCTGTCGCTTCTAGGACTTAAAACGACTTTTTCAGTTTTATCAGTTCTGCATAAACTGCACTTGGATCCTGTGTGGCAACGCCTCCACTTCCAGCTCCAGGTTTTACTTCAATCGCTTCTAGATTAAGAGGATCTAGAGCCTTAATTGCTTTACCCGTTGGCGCAGATGACTCTGCTGGCTTATTCGGTTCAGCATTAATCACATTGGTGATTTGAACGCTGGCGCAGACGATGTTGTTGGAAGGCGTTGGCCGTCGAGTCATTTCCACTTCAGCATAGATGGTGTTACCAGGTGGAACAGTAACTTCTGACGGTCTGTTGACTGAAACTGCGGTTGCATATACGGAAGAGACGATTTCACTCTGTGGGGTGTTCTCAATGGCTGATCCCTCGTTTCGTTTATCACTACATAAAACCACAAAGTTAAGTCTAACCCTTGTCAAATCAAAGTGTGAGACAGAAATTAATTGGTTCTGGATATGTGTCGAATCTGTATGATTGTAAGCCCAATGTAGGCCTAATGTGTGGATGCGTGGCAACAGCATCCCAAGCCATGTCATTGTCTTTTTCAATTGGATAAACGCTAAGTTCTGTTCTTCCTATTTATTTTTCCGGCAATTACACAACACCACTTCATAGAAGCAGATGTCAAAATGTTTGGTTTCCAGTTTTGTGCCGTGAGGTCCCTACAACACTTCTCCCAGGCTCTTTGTGAGATTGCAAAAGGTGCTGTATCAATGTTCCGATACTTGAATGCATTCAGTGGAAGCCTCTGAGGAAGGGTTAGACAAGTACACTCCATTGATGGAGCTGGTGTACCTCTGTAGGCCCAACGTTTGGCGTCTATACATCAGGCGAATCGCTATGTTAGTCCTATGTCTGTAGATTAGAGTTAGCTTCCTGCAGCTTGGCAATATTGCGAAATGACAATTTAGTTATTCCTATGAACTTCTTTCGTTGGAATAATAAAAATATGGCAGTCGCAATTTCAATTTATCTTTTTTTTCATTCGACTTTCAACAGAAAATACATGTATGGTAGCGCATCTATATATGCGTGTATATATATAATTTTATATATATAATTTTATATATACTGAATGTATAAATATATATATACTGCATAGCCTATATATAGCCTGTATTTGGATTATTCCATTGAAATCCTAACCACGTGCAGCTAAGTAACTTAGTAAGTAACTAATTTAAGTAAATAACTAGGCTACATATATAGTTTCGTCACCATTATTTATGGTCCAGTAAATAGTGCAACAACGACAACTGTTTTTAAACGTTCAAATCACAACTAAAATATCCATAAAGCATAAACTCCTGTTATATCAATCACTTACTGTTTGCGCTTTCGGATGACCACGATGACGGCAACGATGATGAAAATAACCGCCACGAATAAAAGAAGGATAAGAAGAATTTCTTTTGTGCTGAATGAGCTGAATAGTTCTGCAACAGCAATTAAAACACGACATCTGTAGTGCAATTAAAACACGACATCTGTAGTGCAGAAAAGAACAATGCAGTTATAAGTGTTAAGACAGCGTTATATTAATGCAGTTATATTAATGCAGTTATATTAATGCAGTTATAAGTGTTAAGACCTGATTGTTGAATAGTGTAGTTTAGCATAGTGTGAGTTAATACTAGATTGTGGTACAATGTAATACAATCGAACACAACACAATGCACACCGATATATTACATTACAATAAAGCGGATCACAATTATGCTAACTGAAACTACACGAATCTTCTCTATGGTAGTTCAACGATAAACTTTCATGCACAACAACACGGCGCTCTTATGTAGCATGGGCTGACTAAAAACGTTAATATGACTTTAAGAATAGCATAGGTAATTTTTACGACCTAAAATTACCTGGTGATGATGATGATGATGCGAAAGCCGTTGATTGGTGCTCAGAAAAATGATCTGACGGTGTCTGACTCATAGATGAAGTTGACTCAGTCTTTCTTTCAGTTTCTTGAGCAGGAGTCGTAGCATATGCAGTCACAGAAGGAATTACCGGTTCAAAAGTTGAGGCAGTCGTGGAGGTGGTGGTTCCGTTTGGAGTTGTTTTAATGCTAGTTTCAATGGCAAGGTAAGTGCGAGTAGTGAAATAGATTTCTATTCTCAAAGCATAAGATTTTCTTTCTGGAAAGTTGGTTTTGGTGTAAGCAGAATGGTAGACAGAAGACCTTAAATCTGCTGATGCCGATATAATATTTTCTTCTGGAAATATAAAAGTAAACATTAGTCATAATTATTCGGGTAAGAAAAATGTTCATTAAACGCACAACGGCTGCGATTCATTGCACCCTGATAGGGCGGCTTTTATATGAGAAAGGTTATAAAGCTATTTTCATAGAAGTAGGGTGGACGGATAATAGAAAACTAGCGTCTTTTTCTAGTGAGACCACTGCTACGTGATTGCGGTTATTGTATTTGCGCGTCAGACAGCGTTTCATGTTAAGTGTAACAACTAGAAAGGCCAGAGACTAATATGACGCTCTTAAAAACCAATTGTCTCGTACAGGGCTAAGTTTCGGAGCACACACTCTGAAAATTTACAATCAGATGATGCGATTTGATATCGGGAAATTGTTGTTCCAACCAGGGTATACATTTTGTGGATCACTGGAATCTGCACCAAGCTTGAACACATTCAGGTAGAGACTGACACTTAGCCAGAGAGATGCAACTAAAGTTTTTTTTTACCGTGAACTGCCAGTGCAACTGAAGCATAGTTGCTGTAGTTGTGTAGAGTTGTTGCGGTCTGTTGAAATACTATTAGACATAACGGGCCTGCAACATGTGACATTGGAGTGCCTTGACCCCAGAAATGTATTCCAGCAAGTGTTCTAGCCACAGCACCATCTACTCTTGAGTAGACATTATTTTAATAGACAGCCTGAGCATTACAGATGATGCAGGATCGCATGAAATAAACAATAATTTTACCCTTACTAACTTATGTATATGTATCGATATATGTTATGTTTATGTATCGATATATCCATAATCAACTACCATTAACTTATAGAGATTACTTCCAACCTAATTTTATTCGTAATCGCTGCTCAAGAAATACTAACCCCTTCTATACTCCTTTCGCCCGTACAAATACTAGACTTACATCAATAAAATGTGCCGGACCAAGAACCTGGAATAGTATTCCCCATAGTATTCGCTCTCTGCCATCTCTCCAGCTATTTAAACGGGAGTTTTCAACCTACATTCAACTAGGAGTGTAAACCGCCCTATAGTCAAACTTAACACCCCTATGAAATACCACTACAGTAAGTCATCCTAACCTGGGAGTGTGCACTTATTATGCACTTATTGTGCACTTATTATTTACTTTTCTTGTCGTTGCACTGTATGTACCTTGTTTTCCTACCTCCTTCCACGTTTATGTATAATTATTTTTATGTTAGTTAAGCATTTACTGTTTCAGTTCTTTTTTACACCACTCAGATGGCCATGAAGCATCTTTCTAACCTAGTGATCTCAGGTGGCCCTGGCTGGCGGGACCTTCGGCCCCTTTTGGGTCTCCTGGGTAAACCAACAATAATTGAATAAACATGATGTAATTGCGACTTGTATTAAGTTGGTTACCAAATAAAATGTTATGTTATGTTATGTTATGTTATAGCTTGCAGTTAAACGTGGCTTGATATTAGCTAAGGTAGGAGCTGAAACTAAGATCAAAGCATTATTGCAATACATTAAATATTTGGCAGACGGTTGTTGTGGATATGTTTTGACTAATACAGACCAATCGATTGGGTTTAGCAACGCTTATCAGCCGGATAGAATCAGAACTGGGCCACAGTGAAGTTTCGAAACGGCGCTATATAAATGGTTCTCTGCATATATATGCACACATACAGGCATTGCGGTGCTAATGGATATCACCCGAACAATTCGTTAAAGATTAGCAGGATCGAAGTCGTTCGGAACCTGTAGAAAACATGGAGTAGTTCCCTTGAAGAGGCGCTGTATAAATTCAAGTAATGAATAAGTGAATGAATTTACATTTGAATTTAGAGAACCTAAGTTGTAAGACTTTTGGCACACAATGGCATAACTGTTGTTGCAGTTGCAAGTCCTCCATTTGCGATCATGTTCCTCTTCGCATTTAGGATTAGCTCTTTCGTTTTCTCTGCTGCATCGCGTACTAAAGCAAATGCATTGTTTGCCAGAAGTTTCGTCAGGAAAACCATTGTTCCAGTTAGTGTAAGTGAGCGCAACGCCTAATTACACAAAAGGAAACAACATTAACAGATAGGCTACTTCGATGAACGTTTTTATCGTCTAATGTTTTATTCTATTAGTTTTAATATTGACGACGTGAACTTAACGTGTTTTCGTCGGTTTTTCTTCCACACCGAATCAATAATATAATTGAACAGAAAATGTTCGTAACGTGTGTTCCCTGTGTCTGCAGCGTTAAGTTTTTCCTCACTCCGTCATTCGCCAGATGACAGTTCGCAGCAAGTATTTCTCCCTCTCTTAGACACGCGTCGATTTGGCAGATTGCATGGGAGGGGAGTGGACGGGAAGGGAGTGGTGGGGAGAGGAATAGGCAATGGAAATGGAAATGGAGGGGGAAATGAAAAGGGAAGGGCAGGGACTCCAGGGAGGGCAGAGGGAGTGGAAGTGGGAGGTGAAGGGTAATGGGAAGGCGTAAACATGTATGAGCCGAAGTTCGATTGATTGACAAAATGAATCTCAATGTGCCTGAAAATAACCACCAATGAAGTTAATGAATAAGTTCAGAACAAAGCGAGAAGTGAGACCAGATAACAAATATTAAGTCAAATGTTAGCAAGCTCATCAATCAGCCAGATTTGCACAACGCGAACCATATTTATTACGACTCACCGTATATCGCCTAGTTTTAGAGAATGGAAATATACATCATATGCTGATTCTCTATCATAGCGAACTCATCTTCAGGATTTTGAACTGATTACGTTATAGTTTTGATGCACAATCGGTTGATGCCTTTTGCATTAGACACCGCCCAGATAAAAGTTACTTATTACATGAAGTACAGTTGCACGTTGTTCATACTTGAATTTCTGATTTCAGACTTGTCAGAGGAATAATGGCGTAAGACTATAGGAGTAAGCTTTTTATTAAAACGTTATTTCGCATAAGGTTGGTTCGCCAAAATTTGGTTCGCCAAGAGTTTAGGAAGGCGTAAACCTATGCGAGCTAGAGTTCATTGACAAAAATAATCTCAAACTAATCTCTGTCTGATAATAGCCACCAGTGAAATTGTTGAACAAGTTAGAAAACAAAGTCAGAAATGCGACGAGAGATCAATTAAGTAAAAATTAAGGCTACCTCATTAATCAACCAGATTTAAACCACACGTATCAGATTCATTGCGACTAACCGTGTATCAGTTAGTTCTAGAGTATGTCAATATAGCCTACATCACCTGTGCTGTTCCAAATCCACTTATTTCGGCGAAAACCAATCCAATACTTTTGGTCTTTTGTCAGCTGTAACCTATCTTCTGGCGCTCGGAAAACCTTGATGGAAGCCAAGTCTCCTCCGGATTTTAAGCAATTCCTTCGGGCATCATACCAAGTCTCAAGTCCTTCATTTGCAGTGTAGTCGTTGTTTTGTCGCTGACTGAAGCCTGATTTCGAATATGTAAGAGCATTTAAAGTAAGGCCCTAGTCATAATTTAAGAATTGACATACATAGGCGCGGTGGTGTAGGGGTATGTTCGATGCCTTGCAGCCGGAGGGTTGCGGGTTCGAATCCACCTCAAGCCGCCGCGTAGGGACCCTGGGCAAGTCCTTCACTCGCAATTGCTCATGCGCTTCGGTGTGAAACTCCGATTCAGTGTCCGCGCTGTAGTCGGGAGCGCCTCTGTGTAGAAATCTTGAAGGGGCGCTATAACAAGTGCTCATACATACATACATACATACATACATACATACATACATACATACATACATACATACATACACACATACATACATACATACATACATACATACATACATACATAGACCTATCCAGTTAAATAAACTGACTTCCGCCTACTTACTCTAAAGAACGTTAGCTTGGATTCTTGAATTGAAAGTGGAGAATTTCTGTCTACAAAACAATCTTGCTTTCTCGCTGTGCAGTAGGCCTATAACCTCCGATAGTGCCGAGCTATTCCGCTCACTAGGCATGAAACTGGATCAAGTTCAAGATCAATTCCAACTGACCAGTTCTGTTCTTCAATCTTTAATCTAAGATAAACTAGCGCTCTCCGTGTTAGGCTTATCTATGAGAAATTGTTTGTTTGATCCGTCAATTCTTATTTCTGACCTACAAAGCAACTGAGGAATTCATCTTCCGCATACCTGATCTTGAATTGTCGCTACACGAATATCTTAAATATCGCGAAATTAATAATAGTAACTAATAATAATACTAAGTTATGGTAGTATTTGCAAATTGTAACAAATGTAAATCCGTAAATACACCTGGATATTCGCATATGTAGCCAAACCGGGACGTGACGTTACCGAAACAGTAGGTCAGTGATTGTCCATGCTTTGATTCCACACAACCTCCATCAAGAGACTGTTCGACTGTGCTTCTGGAATCTGAAAGGCATAAAATCACTTTTAAGTAAATCAAGATGACAAGCCGACCATGTTTTAGCAATGTATCAATGGACTTCGGCGATTAAGACTAGAGAAAAGGGAGAAAAAACTCGGCAATTAGAGGAATACATTCACCCCACACTGTCAGTGACTGTCAGTACTATAGGCCTAAGGCGGCGAGTGACATCATTATTGTCACATCAGACCTGACGTAGAAAGCTGAATCGGTGAATAGTTCACACCAATGGCAACTTTCATGGCATGTAGAAGATAAGCGAAAAACAGTCCTTAAGGACTGAGTTTATGCCAGTCCGTTTCTTCTTCCGGCAGAGGTCCTGCGTCAACGCTGCATAACTAGCCACAGTAGAAATGATAACTTCGGCGATTAATAAAACCATGCTGGAAGGATGTATAATGGTTGTGTACAGGAGAGTGGAGAACGCGAGTTGAATGTAAAACTGTCCACAGCTGACACAAAGCCAGTACTAAAGTTGTTTTCGCCTGTGGCGATTACGAATGGAGAGCTAGTCTTGGAAAGTCTGTGTGAAGTGCATGGTTCTAAGTGTGATGTAGGACTAGTGAACTCTAACCTGTGGTTTTTATATTTTATGCTGTTCGACACTCTAATATCACTAATTGTAGTCAAAATGATTGTGAATATATTTCTTGAAACAAGAAACCGAGGATTCTTTTTGCATTACTTCAATGTAATTGAACTCAGAACACTTACCTCTTGGTACTTCTGGAAAATATGGCTGACCATTAACCCATGACCAGTTCTGACTTTCACTTGCCGAGAGCTTTCGTGCGTCCGTGAAGATTGTCTCATTCGCTAATACTTGGGTTCCTATAAAACCCTCAACAGTTCTTTGGCTTTCTGTACCATTAATGACGATCAAAGAGGAACCTGGAACACTTACTTTGCACCACTGACTGGATTTTTTGAAAGTCTTTCGCGCTGGGTGACTATTGTTGGCAAGCAATATTGTAAAGCAAGTCTTTACAGAACTTGTGTTATAGCAGTATGGGATACTAGGCCGATATATTCCTGTGGTTGTGTTCTGGCACCGCACCACTCTCAATGACATCCACAAACCTACACGAATGAAAAGTAAGCCTATCATCGAAGACGCAAATCACGCATCATCGTACATGTTGCGAAATGTCTATATTGCGAAATGTAGCCAAATATAATTATATAAAATACCGAATCTAAGGCAAGACGACAAATATTACTGTTTGGTGATAGAGCCAAAATGAATTTTTCGGCTTGGGCACAACCATTGAATTTCGATTCAAAATCAAATGAAAAGGTTAAGTCTAATCACATAAATGCCCAAAACTATGACATGACCATTACGTCGGTCTATAACTCTTACAGCTGTATCTAATGCGGTATTCCTGAAGATTTAGTGTACAAAAGCTTGAGTCTTCTAGGATCATAGTATCAAATGGTTTTTTATTATAGTGTGTAATTACATAATTCTACTGTACTTCGATAAGTTACATTGGATATGCCTATTTCTGTTGTAGAGCTCGTAAGCTCGTAAGGCGTTCAGCAGTGAACGTGTGGAGCAACGTAAGGTATCTGGTTTAAATAGCGAAAGATACGAGAGGAGTTCATTATCCTCTCTTAGGCCTCTGATGGCTATTCCGGGCTTTTGGCAATGTGAGCCAGCGCATTGCAGGACTTCCCGAATATTTAGCAGATTGCCTTATTATGAAGTATTCTACTGCTCGGTGACCGAGGCAAATGTTAGCGAACAACGTTCTCTGGGTCGCTACACGCAGTCCTCTCAGCAGGCTCAACGTTGAATTGGATCATGAAATGGAATCTCCTCAGCAGGTTCGAACCCGCAATCTTTGAAGTTCAGATCTAGCGCTCTACCTAAACGACCTTCGTGATACATTATAACGTATTAATAATACCCTGGTTTATAACTGTTCAACATCAACATCAACTGATATCATATTGGCGCCATGTAGATGCAAGAATAAAAATAATATTGCTAGATTAAATTATCTTTGCACGTAGACCTATCATCGCTATATTATAGCGAACGTTTGAGACAACTTTCAAAGTGATCTTAACAAGAGCGATTTAAGACACTTTGATTAAATTTGCTGAGTAGAGTTAAGCGCAACTGTGCGTATATGGTGCAGATGCATAGTCTCCACGGGTAACAGAATGCAACCATCATTGATCCAGCTCAGCAGATACTGGAACACAGAACTTCTTGATGTAATATTCGATTCCAACTCAGCGATAAGTACAGCACTTGCATCACGATTAAAGGGCTTCTTGTAGTTTCTAAAATATAAGAAATCTATTTATTCACTTACCAGCAAGAAGGCCTACAAACAGATACCCAGACAATTGCTTCATCTTTGGATATTCGGATCTTTCCCAGTGAGATGCGCTTTGACTACTGACAAACCAGGAAACTTCTCAAAATCAGAGTTCACAATTTCCGTTCTATTAGATCAACAAGATATCCATTTAAGTGTAACATGCAACATTGCATCAACAGATCAGCTTAGTCGCCCACTGGCTGTTGATGATACTATTTACAACGCGATGGCTATTATACATGTAGGCTAATTGCATAATTATTCGCGTTGGCGTAATTTCCTCGTCTATCTCGCTGCTTATTCAGCCGATTAAAATCGGTCATTGGTTGAACACGACTTTTATATTCTGATTATTGTTAGTTACATGATGTATTATACGAGCATGCTTTTCGATGTAATCATAAGCAAACATGTTTCCTCTTCAAGACAAGAGAGATGAACGTCAGGCCTAGTCATGATTTATCCATGAAACTTAGTTACTAAGTTGTCAGAACATTGATACAGCGCCTTTTATTTTCAAAATAGCGCTAAAACGTATTGATATTATTTTATAGAAAGCCCTTGACAGTTTCTCGTTGACAAATCGCAACCCAAGACCTGAGTTAAAGGCTATGTGTACTCTCAACTACATATTAAAATGCCTACGCTTGATAGCCATCTCAAAGCCCATTTGGGAATATGGTTATAAGTGCTTCATGTGTCCTAGATATGACATTACGTTTCGGGAAGTAACGGCCAAAGTAGGCCTATGATTATAATTTTATTTATAATTGACTCAACTATTTATCTGGTTGTCATATATTATCTCCTCTATACATAACTGTGTGTAAACATTTTTGCGCAGGGCAAGCTAAATGATAAACAAAGACCAACATAATATTACTCATTATTTTTATTTGGTAATGCTTGTCACGACATTGGGAAGTTCCATAACATAGAACGATCTATCTGTATTGAATAATGTTACTTCCTTATTTGAAATTAGATGGATTGGCACGACACCAACTTCCCATATTCCTATATCGTTCATCCCTGAACCTCGGATTTGATTCCCAGTGAGTCACGTGAATTTAAGAACTTATATGTCTTGCCATTAATCGACAAGCATCAAAATCAAGTCTAGGTTGAACAAAATTAAATCTTCGGCTTGACTTTGGTGCACCATCCGATTAACATGAATATGCTATAACGGAATAACAATAATACGCTATAGCGGCATAGCGTCAATGAGCTATAGCGCCATAGCCTCGTTAAAAAATACTAACCCTTTCTATAGCCTACTCCTTTTGCCCGTACAAATACTAAACTTACATCAATAAAATGTGCCGGACCAAGAACCTGGAATAGTATTCCCCATAATATTCGCTCTCTGCCATCTCTACGCCTATTCAAACGGGAGCTTTCAACCTACATTCAATTACAAGTGTAGATCCATGCACCCTATAGTCAAACTGATCACCCCGAAGAAATATCACTACAGTAAGTCATCCTAACCTGGGAGTGTGCACTTATTATGCTCTTATTATTTACGTTTTTTCTGTCGTTGTACTGTATGTACCTTGTTTTCTCACCTCCTTTCATGTTCATGTATAATTATTTTATGTTAGTTAAGCATTTACTGTGTTAATTCTGTTACACCACTCTGATGGCCAATATGCATCTTTTAACCTAATGATCTCAGGTGGCCCTGGCTTGCGGGACCTTCGGCCCCTTTTGGGTCTCCTGGGTAAACCGACAATAATTGTATAAACATGATGTAATTGGAACCTGTATTAAGTTGGTTACCGAATAAAAAAATAAAAAAATAAAAAATGATTTATCGTGTTACATTCCGCTTCTCTGTCTCAAAGTTAGCTTGTGCACATTAGTACAAATCGAATGCTGAGTCTATAGGGAGTAATCAGTATAATTTCCTCTAACCATTGTAACAGTAGAGCTTTATATGGCCTCTTAACAAATTATCTTGATTAATTATTGATTCATTGTTACTTTCATCCATGTAGAATGTTACACGTTCAACTGTTTTCATGTGTCTGTTATGATCGCTTGAACCATGGTTTCTGTGAATTCAAATAATCGAATGTCTGTTTAGCGATATTCTCTGTTTAACTGTGAGTCCTCAGTTCATTCTCAGTCCTCAGTTAATTGCATTAAGTAATAGAGAACAAACGAGATCAGATTTCTTTCACAGTGAAATCCAGTTACAAATGCATAAAATTACATTTTTTCATCATATGTCAAATATAATACGTCAATTTCTTATAGAAAAGTGTGAGACAGTTTGGTGTAATGTAGGTTCCGCTCTTCTGCAAATGAACTCGAGTCAGTTGTGCCTTCTCCTGTGTTGGACCATCATCTCCTAACAAAACTGTATCAAACTAGCGTCTGTTACATTTGATTCTATTCAGCGCAGTGTGATTCTCCTTACAGATTTTATTTTAGTTATAGTTACAGTTATAGTTAATGATTTTTTATTTTAGTTATAGTTATAGTTATAGTTAGTATTATTTTTTAGTTATAGTTATAGTTATAGTTAATGGATTTCTATTTTAGTTAATTTTAGTTACTACTTAGTAACAAAAATTAAGGCTATAAGCAAAATTGTGCGTATTAACACGCTGTCTCACAATTTGCTCAGAGCTTTGAAAGCCTTTGAAGCATGGGTGCATTCAGCTTCATGAATACACGAGTTTCCAAAGTAACTGACAAATTACATAATAAAAATATCGCATTTTTCGTTCTCATTTATGAAGAATCGTCCATGTTGCACTTCCTATTTTTATTTTTTTGTATTAACGAAAATAAAGATGAATTTTCGTTATTGTTATTTTAGTTATAGTTATAGTTATAGTTAATTATATTTTTTAGTTATAGTTATAGTTATCGTTAACGAAATCATTTTATTTTCGTTAACGAACATTTTCGTTATCGTTATCGTTAACGAGAATCACACTGATTCAGCGTACATTTTCTTCTTTGTATAATTTAATTAGTCATAATTATGTTCATCGTTTTTGAGAGACTACTTACATGTAGAGTGTCTATAGTCAGATACATAATTAGGTACATGAGTATATACGCACCTACAAACATGAATGCATGCATAAATAGACTCTTACATACAAGCATAAATACATGCATACATACATATTTACATACACGAATACATACATGCATACATACATATTTACATACACGAATACATACATGCATACATACATATTTACAATGTTACATACACGCATAGATGACAAATCACAAAAAGGCTTTTCAGACATAGTGTCGCCTACACTGCATAAGCTGTGCTTGTCTCTTGGGTACCATGATCTTTCAGTTCCATGCTGTACTTCATTCACTTCCAGATTATATCTTATGTTTGGATTAAATGAAATTGAAACAGGCGGATGTTTTGTATTCACTCCTTGGCATCTGTTATACTTCGTGTGAATCAACTTAGATGACGCTTATGTCCTTGTAAATCGCTTCATCGATTGGTTGCACGTTTGCGTACATGCTACTGTTGGAAGGCGTTGACTGTTGAGCCATTTCTAACTCGGTATAGATAGGAACATTATCATCTGACGGTCTTTTGTCTGGAGCCATTATTTCATATTCAGGAGACACCGCTTCTTCTCGTTTTGTCTTCCTCATCGACGATCTCTCGTTTCGTCTAGCAAAACATAAAATCTAAAAGCAGTCTTACCTATGTCGCAAGAAGTTGGGAAAATTACACTGGTTTACTTCTAAATATATCCTGAGTTAGATTCAGTTCAGTAACTTATTTCGAGCACCGTATCAGGTTAGTAATTGTAATTGTATCAACAAATTTATGTAGCGTCACTTGAAAAGAAGGAAATCAATGGCGCCTTAGATTTGAAGATTCGAAACAACTATCAAATAGAACCCGGCGATAACAGAAAATGGTAAAGAAGGTCAAGAAGCTCAAGTCGTCGATTGAAAGGCAGCTTATTCCAGAAAATGAACAGACGTCTAAAAGCTTCTATGGTGGTCCGCGTTAGTTCGGGTCGGCAGAGGAACCAGGTCAACTTGCGTAATGGAGTGAAGAAATCTGCAGCTAGTGATAGAAGAGGTCGAGATGTACAGCTTCCTAAGATAAGATGCAGCACAGACTGCAAAACAACTACGGATAAGCATTGAATGCATTTTCGCATTGGCAACTAAGGCAGTTCCTCAAAAGTACTTCAAGTTTCTAAACCCAGTGCAGATAATTAACTTTAACAGTTAAGTTAGTCATCAGTCATTGGACGTAAGTTGCATTTAGTAGTCACAATTTTAAATTCAAAACAACAGCAAAATATTAGTTAACCATCTAACCATGAATTCGTTGCTACATACTTTCTGATCTTTGGGATGACCAAGACGATGGCAAAGATAAAGAAAACAACTGCCACGAATAAGCCAAGAGTAAGGAGACCTTTTATGAAGAACGATTCAAATTGTCCTACAAGAAACCGCCGTCTTTTATCAGTATAACTATGGCAGTGCAGCTATTAAGTATAATACTAGGTGAAATAAGCTCGTGAAGAAGCTGGTGCTTTGCGCTTAGCTGTAGAGTACCGCTTTCGAAATTTTGCAGTTTATAAAATTAACGATAATTATGACAACGATGCTGAGCATAGCTTAGCGCAGCGCGAGGCGCAGTTTATTGAAGAATGTGTTAATAATATAGCGTAAACAACAAATATAATACAGTACAGTACAATACAGTATAATTACATAGGATGATGTAATACAACACTCTGCAAAATAATACAATACGATGCAATAAAACAATCGCATCAAAATACTACGTAACACTGTTAATAGTAGTTTGAAGTCGGAAAATACGACTTCTTAGTTAGTTGGTATTGAATATGTCAACATGGGTATAAGAATACCTGTCGATGGTGTGTTGTTTGTTGTTTGATTTCCAGACAAATGATTTGACGTTTCCTGAGTCATAGATGAAGTTGACGCAGACTTTCTACGAATTTCTTTAGTAGCATGATCAGCAATAGTCTTGGCATATTTAGTCACAGTGCGGATTACCAGTTTAAACGGAGATGTAGTAGTGGAAGTGGTGGTAACGGTTCGAGTAGTACTTATGGTAGTTTTGGTGGTAGGAGGAGCATTGCAAATAGGGAGATAGGTGCGGGCAGTAGCCTACTAGTTTTTGAGTTTGTGCGTTCTGTTGTTTTTGTTTCAATTATTGGTGATGTTGTTTTTGTTGTTTTTGATGATGATGATGATGTTGTTGTTTTTACTGTTTTTGCTGATGATGATGATGATAATGATGATGATAATGCTGTTGTTTTTGGCGATGACGATGCGCGATGCTGTGTGGTAGTGGTATAAGCAGAAAGGTAGACAGAGGACTTAAAATCTGCTGATGTTGATGCCAATATCTTTTCTTCTGGAATAGAAAATTTACAGGTAGTCATAAATAATTATGTTAAGATAAATGTCAACAAAACGTGCAACGACTGCGATTCATAGCATCCTTATAGGCAGTGGCGTAACGAGGGGTTTCTGCGCCCGGGGGCAAAGTGTAAAAAGTGCGCCCCTTCGTAATTTTCTAGTTGACTGTTAATCGTTCGTATCATAGGTCTAGTATAATACTGGGTAACAATGTTTACTAATTTAATACAATTACATATAGGCTATTATAGTTTCCAGATTTTATTCAATGGTTTTTCTTTGTAATAAGTAATGCAATATAACTTGGAAAAGGTTTTTATATGAAAATACAAATTTAAAGAACAGAGAGGTCAGCACTCAGCAGTGAGCAGTAGCTTTGACTTGTTTAAAAGATTCGCTATTGTAACATGACTAGTTGCATATTGTCATAATTGTCTTTTAAGACAATACGCCAGGTATTGTCTTAACAAGTATTGTAAAACAAGTAGGCCTATACGCTATGCCTATAGGCCAATTTATTGACCAAACGTGCGAGCACATTTTCTTTCTTCTTATGAACCGCCAAATAGAGCGGATTCCTGGTATTCACTATTCTCAGTAGGCTACCGTAGCAAGGGGTGTTCCAGAGGTGCCATGGAACAGGGCGCAATTCAAGAGGGGCGCAAATTTGAGACTATAGTTACTTTATCGTCAGATAAGATTAATTGAAATAGCAATCATAAATGAAAATGTAATAAAATGAAATAATGGCGTGTGAATAGACAGATACCTGTGCAGGCTTATTTAAAATTGTCGTTGACGCGTTTGAAAATATTAGTAAATTGCCGTTCAGAACTGTTACACTACATTACTTTTACAATACATCGTAGGCCTATATCTATATATTTTCATATGTTTTATCTAGGCTATGTTCTCATAATTTGCATAATTTACGTCGTTATTGGTTCAGTTGATCTTTGGGGGAAGGGTGGGGTGGGGGCGCTAGATTTACGCTTGGCACGGGGCGCAATTATGGCTTGCTGTATACTTCGCTGACTATTCTTTCGACATTTTAAACTGAAAACAAAGTTGTGCTTATTTAAAATTTAATATATTGAATTAATGAATTTAATAGTACAATTTCTATCGCATAGTACGTAACACTCAAAGCTAATTTTGCGCCCCCAAGGTGCTGCGTCCGGGGGCGGCCGCCCTCCTCTGACCCTTCCTCGTTACGCCACTGCTTATAGGTCGGCTTTCATATGAGAAAAGTTAAGGAGATATTTTCTTAGAAGAGGTGTGGACGGATAGTACAAAATCAGCATCTTTTTATTTTGAGACCACAGTTGTTACGTGATTGCGGTTATTGTGCTTTCGCGTCAGACCGCTTTTCCTGTTGAATGACACGCCAAGCTAATATGACGCTTTTAAATACCAATTGTCTCGTACAGGGCTTAGCTTCAGAGGACACACTCTGAAAATTTAAAAATCAGACGTTGCGATTTGACATCGGGAAATTGCTGTTTCAACGAGGGTATAATGGATCACTGGAATCTGCACTGGAACTGGGTCGAAGCGAAGTTTCGAAACGGCGTTCTATTAATAGCTCTGTGTGTAGCCTATACATACACTCTTACAGGCATTGCGGTGCTAGCATGTAGAAAACACGCACATTTACATTTACATTTAGAGCACTTAAGCCGTAAGACACACCTGTTTGACAAACAATGGCATAACTGTTGTTGCAGCTGCAAGTCCGCCATTTACGGTCATTTACCGCATCACATATTATAGGTCCAGCTCTTTCCTTTTCTTTACTGCATTGCGGATTAAAGCAGACGCATTGTTTGTCAGAAGTCTCGTCAGGGAAACCATTCTTCCAGTTAGTGTAAGTAAGCGCAGCACCTAATTACACAAAAAGAAGCAACATCAAAAGAGTCTTTGAAATTGTATAAATCGTGTATTCTTTCATTCCATCGGTTTTAATATTGACGATGAGAGCCTACTTCGCTTTTGTCGGTTTTCTTTCAGACAAAATTGACAATAAAGAATTAAGTAGAAAGCCGTTAATAGCAATAAGAGTTGAATGTTGCTTTTGATTCTGAATACTTTGGCCTCTGTTAATAGGCTTACAAAAAGTCGTGTAGCAACGCATTGATCTACTAAATATCAATTATATCATGAGAACCTCTATAGCACTTTAATGTTCTGTAATGTACAAGGCATCAGTCGATGATCGCTTTTCAGCTACAATTATAAATAGCCTACTGTCCTTTCTGCTACTTCGCTTTTGCCATTTCGTTCTCAGTTTGCGAAACCTTTTCAAATTGCTTATCCGCCGTAGGCTGCCTCTCTGTCTTAGGGGGCTCATCTTCAGGACTTTGACTTATTACGAATTGGCTTTGATGCGCCATCGGTTGATGCCTTGTCCATTAGGGCCTGGCGCGACAGAGGCTACTTGTAACAAGAAAGAAGTTGTAAGTTGTTCATATTTGAATTTGTGATTTCAGGCTTGTCAAAGAAATAATGGTGTAATATGAGAAATATGAGAAGTAAACATTTTTAAAAGGTGTATTGAGCAGAATTCCTTCGCCAATGGCTTAGGAAGGCATAAACCTGAGTCAGCTAAAGTTCGATTGTCGAACAAAATTAATATCAATCAGTTACTGTCTGAAAATAACCACCGGTGAAATCAACGAAAAAGTTCAAAACAAAGTGAGAAATGCGACGGGAGAACAATTAAGTAAAATGTTAGCAAGCTCAGCTTGAATGATGTTCATCAAGACTCATCGTGTATCCGCTAGTTGTAAAGTATGGAAACATTAATCACCTGTGATGTTCCAAATCCACTTATTTCTGTGAAGTCCAATCCAATATCTCTGGTTTTCATTCAGATATGACCACCGATCTTCTGTCGTTCGGAGATCCGTAATAGAAGCCAAATCTCCTCCGGATCGTAAGCACTTCTTTCGGTCATCATACCAAGTGTCAGGTCCTTCATTTGCTACGTAATGTTTCTTGTCTTGTCTGTAGCCGAAGGCTGATTTCGAAAATTATGTAATAGCAAATAATTGTACCGTAGTTATAATTTGAGAGCGAGCATATATAACCAGTTCAATTAAATGAATTCGGTATGACTGTAACTCTAAAGAGTATTCGCTTTGATTCCTCCATTGGGAGTGTCAAATTTTACGTCTGCAAAACAGTTTGCTTTCTCGCACTGTGCTATACTTAGTATTATAGTGCTGTGCTATTCAGCGCTCTAGACGTCCAACTAAATCAAGTTCAAGATCAACCCTCAATTGTCCGTCTTTGTCTCCATCTCCTCGTCAAAGATAAACTAGCGCATTCCATGTTAGGCCCATCTATGGGAAATTCACAACTTCCAACTTACATTTTCGGCTCTTTTTGGTCCTTCACTCCTTGCTGTCTGACTTCCGAAACAACTGAAGGATTCATATTCCCGGATTCCTTATGTAGAATTGTCAGAGTGTAAATACCTTAAATATCGCGAAATTAATAATAGTAACTAATAATAATAATGCTAATTTATGGTAGTAGGCTAATTGCAAATTGTAACAAGTATAAATCCGCTAATGCACCTGGATATTCGCATACATAGCCAAACCGAGACGTGACATTCCCGAAGCAGTAGGTCAGTGATTGTCCATGCTTTGACTCCACACAACCTCCGTCATGAAACTGTTCGGGTGTGTTTCTGGCATCTGAAAGACATCAAATGACTTAGTATATCATGACGACAAGCTGAGAATCATTTAACAAGGTGTCATTTTGAGGTCGGCGGTTAAGACTAGAGCAGATGGAGAAAGAAATCGGGTATTAGATGAATATATTGACCGCAAACTCTCAGTGGGAAGATAAGGCGGTGAGTGATAGATTGGCACATCCGACCTTAAGCAAAAATCTGAAGCAGTAAGTCGTTTACACCAGTGGCAACTTCTATGACATGTAGAATAATATATGCAAACAAACAGTCTTTAAGAACTGCATGACATCAGAGTGTCGAACAACAATATAAATATCATCAACAATAAGCGCAAAATAATCAGAGTTCACTCGGAAGCTGAATAATGAGCATGGTCTGCTAGTCCTAGATTAAATTTTGAACATTGCACTCTACACAGACTTTACAAAAATAACACTCCATCCGTAAAGGCCACAGGCGAAAGCAGCTTTGGCACTGGCTTTGTGTCACTTGTGGACAGTTCTAGATTATTGCTGATGATATAATTTTATAATGTTGTTGTTTGACACTCTGATATCACAAATTATCGTCAAGGTGTTTGTGAACAGATCGCTTGGAACAAGAAACCGAAGATTATTTTGCATTACGTCATTGTAACGGAACTCAGGACACTAACGTACCTCTTGATACGTCTGGATGATATGGATGACCATTTACCCATGACCATTTCAGACTTTCACTTGCCGAGAGCATTCGTGCGTCCATGAAGATTGTCTCATTCCGCAACACTTGTCTTCCTATGAAACCTTCAACATTTCTCTGGCTGTATTCACTATTAATGACAATCAAAGAGGAACCCGGAACATATACTTTGCACCAGTGACTGGCTGTTTCGAAACGCTTGTGCACTGGGCGACTGTTGAACCTGTTGGTGGCATGAAATGTTGTAAAGCATGTCTTTCCAGAGCTTGTGTTGTAGCAGTATGACACGGTACACAATCCTGTGGGTAAATCCTGGCACTGCGCCACTCTCGATGATATCCACAAACCTACATGTACGTAAGAGTTAAGTAAACTTTTTTCATCGAAGACACAAATCAAAAATCATCGTACACGTAGGCCTTATATTCACCGAGTCCATATTACAAACTGTAGCACTATAGCCTAATAGTTATGCTACATCGAAACTGAATCTAAGGCAAGACGAAACAATCTACTGTTTGGTGACCGAGTCAATTTAATGAACTTTTTTCTGCTCGGTAACAGCCATTGATCTTCGTTTCAAAATCAAATAAACAGCGTTAAGTCTAATCACATGCATGCCCAAAACGATGACAATCACGTCTCCGTATGTAACTCTTGCAGCGGGAGCTAAAGCGGGTACTCCTGCAGATTTACATGTATCATTAGAAATGAGTCTTCTAAATAACCTCTAACTAGATGTGACGCTTTTTATTATTATGTATGC
Organism: Aporrectodea caliginosa; assembly: GCA_020284085.1. NCBI lineage: Eukaryota > Metazoa > Annelida > Clitellata > Crassiclitellata > Lumbricidae > Aporrectodea > Aporrectodea caliginosa. The sequence continues at coordinate 24,514 of JACEVL010001503.1, forward strand.
ACTATGCAATTGAAAAAATTATGCTTCTTGGTGACCGAGACAAATGTTCGCGAACAACATGCACTGGATCGTTACAATGGATAGCAGAATTCAACTATCGCCGACTCAGCTCAGCAGCTGACTCGATACCGGAAAACAGAACTTTCCCGAAGTATGCCGGACAGAACCTAAGTATAAGTAGGCCTACAGTACTTGCGCAACACAAATGGTTTCTTGCATTTTCTAAAGATAATAATTTAATAAATATAGTTACGTACCATCAAGAAGGATTACAAACAGCAACCCTAACAGTTGTTTCATCGTTGGGTCCTTCCCAGTCAGATGAACCTTGACTATGAACAATCCTGGACACTTTACAATACTTCAGAAATCATAAACTGTTCGGTTTGATCGTCCGCGGTTTGAACGTAACTTCATCAGTAATATATCAATTTCGCTGTTACGTGCAACCCTGTACCAGCAAGTAGACTACTGGATATTTATAATACAATTATATACAATTGATAATTCATAAATGCATTTTCGCCTTGGGGTTGCGATTGGGGAAGCAGCGACCGAAGTAGGCCTGTAATTGCCAATAACCGATGCTGTTATCTCCTCTATTCATGAACTAAATAATCATCATACACAATTATTTCTACGTGTTTTATCAACAGCAAGCTAACCGATAAATATGATAACTGACAATTATACGATCATTCTATCAGATAATGCCTGGCACGACCCTGGGGAGGACTCACAGTGCCCTAATCCATGACAATCTGTTGAGAATAGCGTTACTTCCTTGACTGTGGTGGGTAGCCTAATGTTACTTCCTTAACTGAATTTAGACATGGATGGAACGACAGCACATTGCCTGTTCTTTCATCACTGCTGAATTCGCTTGTGTTAAGAATCCCAGTGAGTTCTTATGCCTAGCTTTATACCCTTAAGTATCAAAATCATATATGCACAAAAATCAATTCTGCGTCTTGATTTTGGTTCGCCATCGCCTGACGCTTTGTGCATCAAACACCGACGCTATAGGAGTTACTAATTAAAATCATAAGTTAAGATTGCATTGTATTGTATTTGATGATTTATAAAGCGCTTCTCATAGCATAAGCCTTTCAGAAGCGCTCCCAGTGCCGAGTACATCCGAGGATAAAAAAGGAAGGTTTTAAGGTGAGAGAAAGAGGTAGAGAGATGCTACCTGAGAGGATTGTAGAGCGTAGAGAAGGAGAAAGTCGATTCCATAGAGAGGGACCTATGCACAAAGGACCTGGATTGAGCCATTGTGGTCTTAACACGGGGAACAAAAAGGTCAAGTCGGTCATGAGGATCTGAGAGGACGCTTTGAAGATTGTCCAGTTGTGAGTTTGCTTGGTCGCTATGGTCGATTTTGCGGCAGTTACTATGTAGGAACCTTGAACGAGTCCTTCACTCGACAATTGCTCTGCGCCATCGATGTTCTGGTGTACGGTCGTGCGCACTTTTGAACTTTGAAAGTAGGGCAATATCAATACTACATTGTATTGTTTTGTTTGCACTGCACTCCAAATATTCGACTTGGTTTTCCTTTCGGTCATTTATGGATTATTTATTAATGGGTAAATGGATTATTTCTTTCTTTGCTGGATTATGACTTTTATTATGCAATTAAAGTATAATGATTGCACGCGAAACCACGATTCGTTGGAGTATAACTAGTAATAATAGAAGTAGGAGAAGTAGCAGTAGCAGTGAATTATAATTTGTTGAAATTGATGTAATTATTATTATATTAAAACATTGACCGTCTCAGATTCGAACTCGCGGACTTCGTGCTGCAAGGCGAGCGCCGAAACCAATCGGCTACAGAGAGCGAGAGAGACAGAGAGAGACACACAGAGAGACAGACAGAGACAGACAGAGACAGAGACAGAGAGACAGAGAGAAAGAGACAGAGACAGAGACAGAGACAGAGACAGAGACAGAGAGAGCGGCCAGAGGAAAAAGAGCGGGACCATATTGAAGACCTACATAATTTATATATGCATATAGTAGCTTTTCAGAACCTCGCATGCAATAACGCCGAAGAAAATTGTCAAAATATTTAGGCCAATGGAACGCACAAGCAAGTTTCTCATTGATTAATCTCAACGCCAGGGCTGTGTCAAAGCTATGAAATTCATTCAAATCTTAATGGGCCTATATTGCGCTTGGGACTTTTGTAATGATTTTTTTTACTGCAATCATGTTCCAATCTAGTGCAGTTACCTAACGATTTATACTACGCAAAACTGCGCGATATAAGTTGCAAGTTACATTGAACTAGATTGCAAAGGACGCAATTTTACTTGCATGTAACACTGCACTAGATTACGAACGGCGCGTTTTAAATTGCAAGTTACACCTCACTGAATAGCAGTGCAAACCGTAGTCAATGACGATTTCGTTTCCAGGAAAACACAACAACTCTCAAATGGTGGACGTTGTTCCCAACGTCCAGCGTTTTATTCATCTGACCTTGTCCATAACAAGGTTTCTGTTTAGTGATAGGTTCTGATTTACTCGATAGGCCTGTATGAAAGCTTTCCAAGCGTGCACTATAACTCTAGAGAGAAAAAATTCAGTTTTGTCACATTTCTGTCCCTGTACAAAACTCTCATGCATTTACAGTTTCATAAATTGTCCAAAAACTCTTGATTAGTGATGCTAAGATAGGAAGAACAACAACGCACTGAAAACGTCAAACAGAAGCCTATTAAATAGCGCATGCAGACGATTAAACAAACAGAAGAATTATCTGTAACCAAATCTTATGATAAACATCTATGTGAAAGTGACAGACAGTTTGATCTAATGAAGCTTTCGTTCTTCTGCAAATGAGCTCCAGCTCCTCCTCTTGCCTTAGACCATCCTCGTACATACATTCATACAAACACACATACGTGTATGCATACATGCCCATACATGCATATATATATATATAATACTGTTAAGGTTTGCTCAAACGGTGGAAGACCACGTGGCTATGCAATCATTCTGTCGGATTTAAGACCGACTTTTCAGTTTTATCGTCTCCGCATAAACTGCAGTTGGATCCTATTTAGCAATGCAGTGGTTCTAGCTCCGTTTTTTTTACTTCAATCGCAATTAATTTAAAACCGTTCAAACAACTAAAGGCATCTGCAGGCATACAAACAGTTGAAAGACGGAAACTGTGTAATGGTCAGTACATCTGAAATTATTAACGCAACGTAGCCGACT
>JACEVL010001504.1:0-5000 GCA_020284085.1 Aporrectodea caliginosa
ATTCTGGAATTTCCACGCGCTTCTCCTGTGAACCTTCAGAACGGAACTATATATCTATTCCAGCGACATAACATCTGAACCAAAAAAATTGCGGAGGCAGTGTTATCGGGCACTATACTTTGAATAAGCATCATCGGCTACCAGTGAACTCGCCATTCTTTGAACAGTTTATCATCTTGAAGAGAGCGTCAGAACTCTCATATTAGCTGTTAATAGTTAACTTGGATTTATCCTCATCCAACGATAGTAACATTTTTTAACATCAACTGTCTATTATGTAAAATTTGAGCGTTTGACATGCATTACTAGAAGGCTACTTACTTACCTACTTAACATATTATACCTTAGCTTACCTTATTCTCCCTGAAGTACTTTCCGAAACTCACCTCATCTGATCTAACATACCTTAACTTATCTTTTACCCTACTGTATCTTGGTAATTTACCACACCTAACCTAGCATATACCTTAGCATACCTTACCTTACCTAACGTACCTGAAATGATCATGATCTAAAGGTCAACACCTGATTCTATTTCACGAGCATCTTGTTTTCTCCGTCCTCCGTAGCACTCAAGAGAACATGAGACGCCCAGAAGGTCGTCTTCAGCCGTCTGCCGTTACCAAGGCAACTGACGCAACTCGACCATCATCAGCTGTTGCAGCAGATGCCGTTGTCCGAGTGAGCGATACGTCCCAGGCGAAGCCGGGTACATCAGTAGCAGCAACAGGGGAAGGAGAGGATGGAGCGGTGGAACCGGTGGAGAAGACGTCGCTCCTGATAAAAGCCAAACGCAAGTCTCTTCACGAGATGAGGCATCACCTGCAGAACATTACAGCCGCCGAAGAGGTCAACGGGTTCACACGAAACCATTTCCATGCTCATTAGTTTTGATGATTAATTTAAAATAAATCATGTTTCCCAAATAAGACTTGGGGAAGGCAGAGCTCATTTTATTTTCCTGGAGTTTTCCTTTCTTCCTTTGCGAAGATATCAACCAGGGTCGGTTAGGGTCAGCATTAGGGTTAGTGTCATCACTAGAAAATAAAATTATGTCGATATATAATAGGGTGGGGTTACTGGCCGGGGATTCTGATTCGGGGGTAATTTTTTAGGGATTAATGGCCGGGGGTTATTGGCCGGGAGTTATTGGCCAGGGGCTATTACCCTAGCCTAGAACCGTGAGACTTGGAGAGGCCTTTATTTCCCTTTCGTATGCCTCTGATCTGGCAATACATGAATCCTAAGCTCCTGGATACGGGGTCAGTGATATCGCAAGGCTTCTCGCCTATAGGCCTACTTCCCAGCTCAGAAAGAAGAGCAGTCCCTTAACCCTCGGGCTACCAAGGGGGGGGTGGTTTTTTTCATCTTAAACTTTTTCCGTATGGAATAAAAATTTGACCTTATAAGTAGCTGTAGGGGGTTCATTTACACACGTTTTGATGTAAAATATGAGATGATATCTCACACCGTTCAAAAGTTATACCCAATATACCCGAGGTACCAGAAAACTGGATACCCCTAGATTTTCGACTATATCTTATCCGTCATTTAATATTAAGAGACACAAATTATACCATTCTATAGAGGGAATGTGGGGCTACATTTCTATGGTCACTGAGTTGACCTGAGACAACCGGAAGTGCTCAAAATAAATAATAATACGCGTAATATGCGTGAAAAATGGCTGAATGGAAGCACTCCCCTTCTTCGTTTTTTGTCTGTAGCGTATTCATGTGTCTTCCTGGAAGAGAAACAAAAGATACCATTCTTTAGAGGGAATAAAGGGCTTCATTTGCATACCTAAATCTTTGTCTTTTGAATACCGGAAGTGATCAAAATAAATAATAATACGCGTAATCTGTGTGAAAATGGCTGAATACAGCATTACAACGTAAACCGATATATATGTATGGATGTATATGTATGGATGTACATTTATGCTATATAAACATGTGTAGGGATGATTGTGTGTATCTTTTATACATAGATTAGTTTCAAAACACACATCTAATATTATAAGTCTTAGTCTGTTTACGATGTCCTTCCGTATGTATGTATGTATGTATGTATGTTTGCTTGTCCGGCTAAAGGCTTCGAAACGGAACGGTTTAGCGATTTGAAAAATTTACAACACATTATTACGCAACGTCTAGGTCAACGCGACTATTTTCAGTTCGCAATTTTATTTAAACGCCGATATATGGCCATTTTAAATTTCAAACTTTTCGACGAGGCTATATCTCAATACCGGTCTTACACCATGGCCATGATAGTAAGGCCATTTGTTCACGTCACGCATGCTAATTAAATATACAATCTTACGTCACACGTAGCATATAGGTCAACGCTCTGATTCGCAACCAATCACGTTGACCGTTGATTTAACATCAGAAGTGGGGACCACGGGAGAACTTCTAGGTCATCGGACTTAAAGATTCGCCAATGCAACACTTTAGCGATACGAAATTTTTAACGAACGTTTTCATTTGAATTTCTATAGATCTCAACCCAACTATATTTCAACTCAAAATTTACTTTAAATTCCGATATTTGGACATTTTAAGTTTCGATGTGGTCATAGTTTCAATGCCATCAAATGCATGGGAGTATATATTACATAGAGTTGCAATTAAACAAATTTCAAGCCAGCGCGTAAATTCGCCAGAGGGACACGAAAAATTTTCACATCGTTAAATTCAAATTCACAGGCGTTGACGAAGATGTCGTTAAATTCAAATACACGGGCGCTGAGGAAAACCCGGGCGAACGCCGGGTAAAAACTGCTAGTAATCTTATATTTGTTTATCCAAAAAGTACAAAATGTACGCAATAATATACAATATTGCTAATTAATGGATTCCGTTGTTAAAAGTGATGTAATTTCGAGGTGCATTCACATAATGTACAACTAAATATACCATTCTGTGCAGAAATGAATGGTGAATCCATTGCTATATTACAAGTTATGATATGTGAAACCAAACACGAAATCCAGGGGTGGTAACCACCACCCCTTGGTAGTCCGTGTTACAAAAAAAGCTTGGTAGCCCTAGGGTTAAGCTAAGCCCTGAGGCAGACTTGGGTATGAAGTGTTAGCGACTTCATTTTCTTAGCCTCGGCATATGATGGCGGATGGCCAGTCCTCTCCCTCACCGTCTTATCTTCCCACCGATAGTTTATGGTCAGTGTACTCAGTATAGCCGCGTTGGCTAGATTCTTTTTCCTTCATAACAAATTAAATTACATTAAATTGTAAATGAAATTATTTCTTCTGTTGCTTCAGTAGAACTTTTCACGTAATTTCTAACAATATAATTTCTAAAGTACTGCATCTGCTTTTGCCTCCAGCCTCTCACAGAGTGCGAAGAGGGTCAGCACACAACAAAGACAACAAAGACAGACAACCAACGAGGTGCAACGAGCAACGACAGCCGCAACGGTTGTCCTCTCCTCTCCTCGGACAACATGCAACGGGTGGCAGAGGAGCCGAGTGCAGGAAGTGACCCCAGTGACGATGAACCGTCACCCTGTCCATTTCCCAGTCTCACGGATGAGCTGCTGCAGCAGATTGCACCGAAGGATGATGATAAGACATCGGATAAGTAAGTAGAACTAAAACGTCCTCTATAATGACGGATGCGGCGCTATATCAGTCACTTTACCTTATCAAATACCTTTCCTTACCTTACCTTATCAGTTACCTTTACTTACCTTACCTTAGCAGTTACCTTTACTTACCTTACCTTATCAGTTACCTTTACTTTCTTTACCTTATCAGTTACCTTTACTTTCTTTACCTTATCAGTTACCTTTACTTTCTTTACCTTATCAGTTACCTTTACTTACCTTACCTTATCAGTTACCTTTACTTACCTTACCTTATCAGTTACCTTTACTTTCTTTACCTTATCAGTTACCTTTACTTTCTTTACCTTATCAGTTACCTTTACTTTCTTTACCTTATCAGTTACCTTTCATTACCTTATCAGTTACATTTAATTACCGTACCTTTTCAGTTAGCTTCCCTGTCTTTTCAGTTACTTTTCCTTACCTTACCCTATCAGTTACCGTACTATAACTTGTCTAATTGGAGCTATATAAATGTGTTGAAAGAATAAACGAAATGAAAAAAATAAATGAAAACCTGAGTGGAAGGACTTGCTTGTTTACTGTTTAACGACCACTGTGTGGTAACAAAGACCATTAGCGTCGCCCTCCTCCGTTATCCAGGCTTGGAACTGGCACTGTCAGACTTCAAGCGAACAGTGGCGGAGTTAGGTTAAGTGGAAGGACAATTCTGTGGCAACTTTTTAGATTTTGCTCTGTTGTGCCTTTAAAAGGTCCCTAAAGCTGCTACGTAAATTACCAGATGCACACATGCATAAGTGCATACTTATAATTATGCACGCATACATACACACACAGATACACAAATACGCATGCATACACATACAAACACCTTGATATATACACGCATTCATGCACACGTATATGCACAAACACATACAATGCACACATAATATACACGCAGCATACTTATACACAAATCCACATTCATACATAAATACATGCACATACATACGCAAATACATACACAAAAACACACATACATACATGTATATATACATGTGTGCAAGTACATCTTCTCGCGTCATGTCTCTGGTTATGATGAAACGGTTATGAATAAACAAATGAACGACTGTTCGGAGGATTATTTGAAGACTATGGGATTTTGTTTTCGTCTTTAAGCTAAGCTTTAATGTTCAGTTGCAATTACAAGCGATCTATCGAGAGGAGAGGAGGAGGCGAGAGGAGTGGGGGGGAGCAGAGCAGAGCAGAGCAGAGGAGGCGAGAGAGAGGAGGGGAGGGGAGCAGAGCAGAGGAGGAGGCGAGAGGAGTAGGGAGCAGAGCAGAGGAGGAGGCGAGAGGAGTAGGGGAGCAGAGCAGAGGAGGAGGCGAGAGGAGTAGGGGAGCAGAGCAGAGGAGGAGGCGAGAGG
>JACEVL010001504.1:7500-25761 GCA_020284085.1 Aporrectodea caliginosa
AGCCTGCAATACACGGCGCTAATAGCAGTCTACAAAGCATATCCGCCCAACGGGGGCTCGAACTCGATACCTCTCGGTCTCTGTGCCAGATGTTATCCAATGCGCTATCGGGAACGGTGAGAACTGTTGGAACATAATCTTCATCGACGTTAACCTAGTGGCTTTTGTCATTAACTGGGAACCAGTTAATAATGCTATTAATGAGAACAATTCTGTCTTTGCATATGACATCTTTAGGCCTATTGCTATATATAAAAAGCATTATGATAAAGTTTTCTTTGTGGCATGCAGCAAGCCCCCATAAAGATACTCCCAGAAAGCTCTGAATGACTAAAGGGCTCCTTAAATCGTGCAAAAGAAAGGATAAATTATATTTAAAATATATCAAGTCACCTACGATTAGCAATAAGGTCAAATATAAAATGTATCGTAATAAGTTTAAACAGATTAGGATAAATGCAGAAAGGCTATACTATGAAGAGGAATTTCTTAAATACACAGAATCTAAAAAGAACCTAGGGTGTAATAAAATCATTGATTAGTGGCCTACCTAAGAGCACTACTATTGACACTTTAAAAATCAGTGGAGTAGAAACTGATTAACCAACAAGAATTGCACATGCATTTAATGGTTTCTTTGCTGGAATTGATTGGGCAAACCCTTGCAGATAAAATACCCTTAGGCACTAAAACTGTTGAAGAATTCATGAACCCCCTCCCAACTTCCAGGATCTTTTGCAATAGTTCCAACTACCTCTCATGAAATTGTTAGTATAGCTGGATCTATGAAATATACTCGCAGTATGGGTCCCGACGAAATAGACCCGTTAGTGGCTAAAAGTACTATTGGCTGTGTTGCAAATATTCTTTCAGATATCATCAACTGCTCTTTCAATATAGGTGTTGTTCCTCCCAATCTAAAAATTGCAAAAATAACACCAATTTTCAAACAAGGTGACATACAGGAAATGTCTAATTATCGGCCAATATCTATATTGCCATACTTTGGTAAAGTCTTAGAAAAGGCAATGTGTGAGAGATTAAATCATTACATAAATAAGATGCATGTATTATATCCCCTTCAGCATGGTTTCCGTCCAGATCATTCTACTTAGCCTACATGTATATGTCTCAATTATCGTGCAAGACCTTATTAATTTTCTCAAGCAATAGACACTAATAAAATATTCAATTGGTATATTCCTTGATCTAGCAAAGGCATTTGATACGGTGGATCATGAAATTCTACTCGATAAACTTGAAATTACGGGATTAGGGGCATACCTCATTATTTTATGGTTTAAAAGCTATTTGGAGCATAGGTATAAAATATTTAAATAATTAGAAAATTACTAATAATGATGCCCGTATACATTAAAATAATCAAAAACATAATGAAAAGTTCATTCTCAAAATTAGTGCTGTTATTGTTAAAATTAAATTGTTGTCAATTATTGAATTTAATTGCATAGACCTGACGTGACATCACATTTCTCAACCCCCCTCCCCACCCACCCCATGTCACACTTCGTCACAAATTTCCGACCCCCTCCCACCCCATCACCCTAGGTGCATGACGTCATTTATGGACGGCCCCTAAGGACGAAGACGGATTGTCCAGTTCGAACAGCAGAGGACCGGGCGTTGCTAACGGGGGGTTACGCGGCCATAATCAACACCGCGATAGACCAATCGGACCTTGTGTATTCCGTAATCCAGCTACTAAGTGACTGATAAAAATTACATTTAAATCCATTCTGACCTTAAGACTGGTACCAGCATTTACTCGTCTGCAATACAAAAGTAAACTGCGGATGGATCTAGGGACCTGCATCACACCATAGGTGGCCAATCCTACAGTAGCGGTCGACCCTCGACGTCCCCATGATCTGTCGATCAATGTCACCTCCGAGTTATTAGCATAGAAGTCCCTACTCTTTATATAGTTGTCCGATATAAGCTTTCGTTAAAAAGGTATCTTGTGAAAATCTTTTCTTATTAGATTTCTACATTCGTGGACAATGATATAGGCATATTAATTTACAATTTACTCTTTATATAGTTGTCCGATATAAGCTTTCGTTAAAAAGGTATCTTGTGAAAATCTTTTCTTATTAGATTTCTACATTCGTGGACAATGATATAGGCATATTAATTTACAATAATATCTGCACAACATTTAGTTATTTTGTGCGTTTTTAACAATGTCTTTATATATCGTTAAGAGGTGATTAAGGCATTTAATTTATTTCTCATAAAATGAATCCTTTCGTACCATATGGTCCATATCTACTAACAGTTATATTCGCCATCTAGCGAGTAACATGCAGTGTGTTTGACCAAGTCATTCGCTAGATGGTGAATGAAACTGTAGTACTGTAGCTGTCAGAAAATTCATTATGACAAATTATTTTATGACAAATAAATTAAATGCATTAATCGCCTCTTAACAATATAAAAAATATTGCTAAAAACTCACAAAATGAATTAAATATTCTACAGAAATTATTGCAAATTAATATGCTTGTATCATTGTCGAAGCATGTAGAAGCATTCAAACACGCCGTTTTTTATGTTAACGTGTAACTGCAGGCAAACTGGCTAAAATGCCGTATAATAATTTGTTGGCAAAAGCAAAGCTAATTCGCTGAATTTGCCAATTCAACTAATAAATAATAAATAATAACAATACCTCGTTACAACTAAATAATATTAATACTATTGTTCTGTTTAGAGACCTTTAATACGGGGGCCCGATAGCACATTGGATAACATCTAGCGCAGAGAGCGAGAGGTACCGAGTTCGAGCCCCGTAGGGAGAGACATGCTTTGTAGGCTGCTATTAGCGCCGTGTATTGCAGGCTGTCTGTTCTGTTAGTAGTTATAAGATTTATGTCTTCTGTCAATTGCGTCCTTGTGAATTGTTTCAATATTATTGCATAATTGTACACTGTAACCGGTTGCGTTGTGTCAACCGGATTGTTTCAATAAAGGAAGAATTATTATTATTATTATTATTATAGGCCTATGTAGCTCGTTTTTGTATAATTTTATTAGGCTCCGTTAAGATATCTTTAAAGCGTTTATTCCAACGGTGTTTACTCGATAGTAAAATGCCCCTCAACGTCTCTGGTGGCAAACAAGTGACAATTCGCTAGTATTGGGTCGTCTGCGGTCCTCTCCCTCAGCGGACCTAGCCTAGTGGACTAGCCAAAAGATATCACCAAACACGGGATGCTATATAGCCCAGGGCCCACATGTAGGCTAGGCCTAACTAATCATGCCCTACGAACGGTGGACACTATTAGGCCTATAACTAATTTCTGCCAACTTCAGAGGCCTTTGTTGCCAAAGATGTTCAGTTCTGAATCCAATCGTATTTGGAATGTATTTTAAGTAAGGTAAAGTCACCATCACTCTGTAAAAAAGCCGACCAAGACCTTTTTAGAAATATCTTAAATAATCCTGGACACATCCTTCATTACCTACTACCCCTGTCCTATATACTGGTCACGATCTGCGCCCACGCTCACATAACCGTGTTCTTTCTAGATTTGATTCCCTCACCAGGCGCGGTTTCCTGGCTAGGATGTTGTACAGCTAGGCCATAGTGTTTTTAGTTTACTATTTACTAACTTTTTCGCTACTATTTGATAATTGTAATTGTAATTGTATAACTGTATAACTTTGTATGTACAGCGCCGTGCGTTTGCCAGCGTTTAATAAAGAACACACTTACTTACTTACTTACTTATCATAAGACACTAAAAACTGCTAAAGTGATCGTGAATTTCCTCCTTTCTGCAATTCTGATGAATTTAGCCACACAAACAGTAAGCACTGTTCAAAACAATGTTGCTATCGACTTCAACGGTCTTTGATACCAAGAAATGTCGTTAAACACAATGGTTTATTAATGACATTAATGTTTTGTTTTACACACCTTTAAATCGTGTTCTGTCGACGCTATATATAAGCTCATTTTAATCGGTAAGATTATTTGGAATATTTTCAAGTAAGGCAAAGTCAGCGTTAACATCTCTTGCAACCATAATACACTGGTAACTACTAAATCTAAAGGGTTCCGCGAAAACTCGTCTACAGACTTTTCGTCTACGACACTTCGTATACAGACACGTCGTCTACAGACATTTCACCGACGAGTGTATCATTAGGGCTAAATCAACAGAGGCCGCTTTCTGATAGTTTCGCTAAAACGTGCTAAATATTCTCAGGAATCCAGCTTCTAATTACTGAAAAGATTATTTTCATCAATCCAACTTCTATTGAATGGAAAACTTAGTTTCATCCATCCATCCAGCTTGGTATCCAGCTTCTATTTACGGGAAAAATTATTTCGATCAATCCAGCTTCTAGGCTATTTCAACACGGGAATGTTTTCATCAATCCCACTTCCATTTAGGGAAACCGTTTTGCATCAATCCAGCTTCCATTTTAAAGTGACAGTCTCAAATTACTTCGTAGATGAAATGTCTGTCGGCCAAATGTCTGTAGACAAAGTGTCGTAGACGAAAAGTCTGTAGACGAATAATGTCGTGACACCCTACAACGCTACAACCTCTAACATCTGATCTGCACGCCGCCGCTCGCCTAATAAAAGGTCTTGGTCCCAGAAGAGACCACATCACACAATCTTTTCAACAACTACACTGGCTTCCAATTCGCACCCGTATCGCTTTCAAAATCTCCCTTCTCATGTATCATATCCAGCCTGGAACCTCCCCCTCATGTATGACATCCATGATCGTTGATCGTGCCATGCTCTGCTTCAAATCCTAGAGGACTCAGATCGGCCACGCGAGGAGACTTTACCGTTCTTCGCACCAAGAGGAAGTTTGGAAATCGTGCTTTTGCTGTCTCCGGACCCCTGCAGAGAATGGAACAGTCTCCCAGCTTCAATCCGTCAATGTTCGTCTGCTGGGCCTACTCAATTTAAATAAAAATTAAAGACTCATCTAGGTCTATTCTCATTACACTATGGCTAAGAATACAGCGCAAACGCGCTCTCGTGCAAGACTTGTCTTGTTAAAGCGCGCTATAAATTTCTAATTGTATTGTATTGTACTAAAGTGATCGTGACTTTCCATCCTTTCGTCTGCATTAAGTCATAAGAACGGTGAGAACTATTCAAAACAATTTGTCCATCGACTTCAATGGTCTCTGATACCAACGAATGTCGTTATACGCAATAGCTGATTAATGACATTAAGTCCTTTTTATACACCTTTATTTCGTGTTTGCGCCGCTATATATATTTCTCATTTTCGTTTAAGCCCTTAATCACACACTCTTGTGTACTGTTCGTTATTGCTGTTTATCAGGAATCTTTTAATTTTACATTGAAAAATTTACGTGTGATAATTGCTGCAAAACAGTGTATAATTTTCCTGAAAGACCGTCTTACAGTATGTTATCTTATGCAAGTAACATTGAAATTAGTATCTGAACTATAATATTATGCTACTAAACAATGAATATTAGTGACATTGTAAAGTACTGTTTAGATGCCTCTAACTCTATCAATTTTGTCTCAACTGTATTGTACATAATTTTGAATTGTCGTCAACGGCCTTTGATGTCATACGATGACGTTAAACCATGGAATAAAAAGCCCTTAATCATTATGTAATCTTCCATTTAATCCATTTCGTAGAATTAACTGATAACTTCTTTAGAATTTCAAAACTAGCAAAACTACCACAGGCCATAATTACATGCAAACTTTTAAGCCTAATCAATGCCGTTTTAAAATTTGAATAACTATAGTAAGAATCTCATGTACCTGTACATTACGAATGTTAAATTGTTAATCAAGAATCTTTTCTTCATTTAGAAGTTCTAGTGTGTGATAATTGCTGCAAAGTATTCTTAAGTTTGCATCAAATGCCATCTTATCACAATAGGCCTACGTGTATGATAGCCATTGTTAATTGCATTATGTGATGTTGCTGAACAAGTTAGTTACTTTCTATTTAACGACTCTGTGTCATAACTATGATGATTTACGTTGCCCTCCTCTGTCTCCAGGCTGGGACTGGCACTGCAAGATTCCAGGTAGTGGCAGCATAAAAAATGAATATTAGAGACATTTTAAAGTTCGTTCTGACATCTTTAAATGGCGTCTTTCGGACACTTTAAATTTGTGGCGACCGCCGCCCCGCACGCTACCTCTCTCTCTCTCTCTCTCTCTGCTCACGGGACGGAGTCGGCTCCAGCCCACTATCCGTCTGGAGCCGCCCGAGTCACTGCCTTGTCTACTTCAATGTAAATGGCTGTCCTGCATATCTACCCAGGGTGACCGTTCCTATCAGGGGAGGTTTAGGATGGGTCGCTTCTCCAAGAGAGGTAACACTACACAGCTTTATCTCGGTCAGACTCTGCCTCTTCCACGGTCTTCGGATGGGCAACGTCCTGAGGATGGCCGTCTCTCAGAACAGGGTTCGTTCTTTTATCAGCAGGAGTCTTTCTCTTTGTGTTTACCATCTTAGCTACGCGCTTCCTCTTCCCTCTACCTGATCTGAACTTCGACTCACCATTCTACATCTCGTGACTCTTAAACTCTCGCCAATAATAAGGGACACCAAACGTTCTCTAAGTTCCAGAGACCAGGAATACTTATGACAAGTCGCTACGCCATTTCGCCCTAGACAATACCCGTAACAACTCTCTACATCGCGTCGTCCTAGACAATACTTGAAACACTTCGCTATGTCAACTCGGCCTAGACACTACCGATAGCAGCTCTCTACGTCTTCTAGCCCTAGACCATACTGGGGACAAATCTCTACGTCAACTCGTCCTATACGTTTGTCCATGGGGCAACGCGTCTTCCTACCGTCATGTGTCTCTCTGTCCATTTCCGTGTTTGGCATGCGGCCTCACACGTATATTGTCATGCACCACAATTGACGGAGTAAGTTCCCTTACCCGTCGCTGCGTCGGCAAAGAACGACCAACACTGATAAATTCTGCTTCAAACGAAAAAGAAACACAGGTATCTGTGTTGGCAAAGAACGACCAACACAGTGATAAATTCTGCTTCGAAAGACAAAGAAACACTAGCCTCTGTGTTGGCAAAGAACGACCAACACAGTGATAAATTCTGCTTCGAAAGAAAGAAACACTGGTAAGGTATCTACGGACTCTGATAGTGAAGGTCCTCTCTCTATAACCTTCGCTATCTACACACAGAACTTCGTTCCGACCTACGCACGAGGGGGCCCAGCCTCGCACTTCAGTCAGTTCTCAGAGCTGTGTGTTGCGACAAGCAAATATGTATCTACCTGGGTACCCGACTACCCGAACGTACACGTATCAATCACTTTCTTGGTCTGCGTTGATCTACCCACCTGGGGTTTTGTACTCGTCACCAAGGGCGTTGACTCGCTGTGTCTCGCGAGTACACCCTTCCCCGGCTTAAGTCTAACACAACCTTTCTTCACGCTATCCGAAACAATCTGATCCGGGACCTGCCAACGAGAGTGGGCCCTTACTCCGCCTCAGGTATCCTTGAATCAAACTTTCCGAATCAGATAGCGAGCGTTACGGTTGTGCCCGGGAGCGCACGGACTCACAGGATTCGTTTCCGAATCCTCGGACTCGATTCCGTTGCCGGAATCAGGGGCAAGTGTCACTAACGTTACCCCTTTGTTTCTCACAGACCTGTGTATTTACTTCCCTGTTAGGGAATTGTACTGTCTCTCACACCTGAACGAACCACGGTCAGATCTGTCGGGTAGTTCCCCGAACAGAGAGATATGCGGTTAGTTCCGCAAGTAAAGAAACCGCGGGGAAACCGCGAATAAAGATAATGCGGCTAGTCCCGCAAGTAGATATTTACCGCGGGGAAACCGCGGTAATAAGTACAACCGACGTAAAGTACGCAAAGAAAGATTATCCGCAAGAAAACCGCGAAAGTTACTATGAACGACGCCAGATACGCAAAGAAAAATAATCCGCGGGAAAATCCGCGGGGAAACCGCGGTAATAAGTACGAAAAGAAAGATATTCCACGGGGAAACCGCGGAAATAGCCTAACTATAACCGACGCTAGGTAGCAAAAGAAAGAAAGATAATCCGCGGGGAAACCGCGAATTGAGATTTGTCGGTAAGTCCCGTAAGTAGAAAAGGTGCGGTAGACCCGCAAGTTGAAAAGAATATGCGGGGAGATCCGCAATTGTTTTACGAACGGTATCAACGGGGTCACCATCTTCCCCGTACTTTACCACACTGGTGTGCAGCATTTATCGAACGGTAACTCCGGGAAACTTTCCCCGTATTTATCTGTCACCAACGGGGTCACCCTCCCCGTATTTGATCGAACCGGGCCAGCGGGGAATTTTCCCCGTATTTACGCACTCGCCGTTAACTGATTTCCCGGTCTCTCCCCGCTCTCCGCACTTTACGCGGAAACCGGACTTTGATTTTTCACTCGCCGTTAACTGGTTTTCCCGTCTCTCCCCGATCTCCGCACTTTACGCGAAATCGGGCTTTGATTTTTCACTCGCCGTTAACTGGTTTTCCCGTCTCTCCCCGATCTCCGCACTTTACGCGAAATCGGGCTTTGATTTTTCACTCGCCGTTAACTGGTTTTCCCGTAACTCACGTACTCCGAACTTTACGCGGAAACGGACTTTGATTTTTCGTTACAGACCTGTCGGTATCTGCGCGTACTTTCCGATCGACACCAACGGGGTGACACCTTCCCCGTATTAGACCTGTGAGCCTTTATCTCACGATCGGTCTTTCCCCGATCAGCTTCCCACGATCAAAGCTCGGACCGGCTCGCGATCAACAACGTGATGGGCCCTACCCCGTCAGATCAGCGATAGCCGGCATTGGCCAGACCATGTGAGCGGCTGTCACACGGGAGCGCACAGATTAGTCTTGTTTTATTTTGGACGCGGAGGCGCCCGTAACTTTCCCGTAACCAACGACACTAAAGAACCGTGTCGCTATGTGTAGAGCAGTGCACAACCACTCTACATTATAGGCAAAACACCGTGAGGCAGCCTATATTCATCTATCGACCATGTATGCTGTAGCTCTCAACGCTTATAAATGCGTCCTTACCAAAGTTCTTAACAAAAGGTAGGTGTCTAAGAGATAGAGCTTCTAAGGCTTAATTTAGGCGATGCCTATTTTTAGTCATCAATTGTAGGACGTTGGAAGATGTACTTTTATTAAATAACTAAATTAAAACGTTAAAATGGCAGTAATTAAGCGGCCGTATAATTTTAATCATTTTTATTCTAACTCGAATCGAGCGTATGTAACACGCGGCCACGCCATCTAGCGACTCAGAGGCGCGACACCGTATAACAGAAAATCAATATTATTAAGCTATTTATAGATCGTATAGCATTCATTCTGCCTTGTGGCCTGTCCGCCACAAATTCATTTCACTGCACTAAATTTTATGCTTTAAAATGTCCAGTATGAGAATTGCAGAAAAAGACTGGGGGTCAGACATTGATCCATGTGGAGTTAGGGTGTGCAATGAAGACTTAACAATGGGGTACTAAGAAAGACCAGTGGGTTGAACCCCAACTCCCCGGCAACTCACACCCGGAAAATGTTGTCAAATACCTTTGAATAAAGGTGGTCTATTAGACCACATGCAAGGTGAGAACAGATTAAAAACTTTTTCTATCCACGCCAACTTTCTTTGATGCCATAAGCTGTAGTTAAACTGTTGCTACCATATAACTATACTAATCCATAGAATGTTATATCGTCTTTATGTAACTCCGCCACTGATTGGACTCTGTCAGTGCCAGTCCCAACTCCCAAGCCTGGGTAAAGGAGGAGGTCGACGCTAATGATCTTTATTATCACACAGTGTCGTTAAACTGAAACAACTCCAACTAGGTCGACGTCAACGGCCTTGGCATTAACAGTTCAGACCACCATAGTTGTGCTTCATGGCGCGACAGTAGAGTCTAACAGCGTCCCGGCCACACTAGTATGTATTCTCTTTTGCGACACTACTTCCAAGATCTCGGTTCTTCCCGGTCATTCCACGGCGTCCCGTCTCAGAGGACATTCCTATCCACATCGACACTGGAAGGACTGGATAAGAGCGGCGGTAAATGCGCTTCGACGACGCAAAGACGAATTGGCTGCCAGATTGGTTTGATTGACATTCGCCTACCCGTTCGTTCGGTATTCATGGGGGAGACCGGTGCGTTCAAGTCCGCGTGGTTCATCGCAGATTCTGGATCAGCTGCCCGCATACAGCGTACGCTGCATTATTATAGGCAACCGTTCGTCGTTGGCAGTAATGACAAGTCATTGATTTTCTTAGTAGTAGTAGCAAAGAATCCGAAGTTTTTCGAAGGTCGATGGGATGTGGACGTTGTTAAGTACACGCGTCTTATCGCGGATTCTGGGTCGTTGTTCTAGAATCCAAGTTTCTAAAGCGGTACTCTGTTTATAAGCGAGGGGCACCGGCTTATTCAAGAGCGCTGGTCTTGTCGCAGGGGTTGCAGGTCTTTGGATCGATTGGAATTTCGAAGTTCTTAAGAACACTGCGCGTGTTCATCTAGGATTACTGCATTTTAGCAGTTTTCTAACTGCAATGCACAGACGTATTGTAATGAATCACCTATTTTTTTTTCTTTAATTAAGTAGTAAACTTCAGTTGTAGGAGAGCTTTGCGTCGACTAGAATTTCAAGCGTCACGAGAAAATGAATTGGAGAAAATGTTCGGTTCTAAGCTAAACCTGTGAGGCAGCCACGAGTACGATGCGACTTTATTTTCTTAGCCTCGGCATATGAGCGTGTGTTTCCAGTCCTCCACCTTGCCGTCTGATCTTCCCACTGTATGCAGTCGATGAACCGGTGCTAATTCTCATTCTGTGCTGGAAATCAAGCTTAAGGAGGAAGAAATGTTGCGGAGAACTGAACGTTGCCAATAATGTTTGGCCTTTTACACCACGACGCTATGTAAAACCGAGTGTTAAAAAGCCTTGTGCTTAAACACCTTTTAATCGTTGCACCACGAGGCTATATAAAACTGAATATTTTGTGCTTAGAAACCTTGCGCTTAGAGTTAAACACCTTTTATTCGTAACACTACGACGCTATGTAACTCTGAATATTTTAAAAGAAACATCGTGGGCTCTTCAACCTGACTGATTATAGATCGCAGTGACCTCGTAACTTAACAAGAAGCAAGAAGCGTTCTTGTGCATTGAATTTGCTCAGAAACTCCTGAATTAATGGCTTTATTCCATCAAGTTGTAGCCAAAGCTCTCGAGGCAAACAAAAGGTAAGCAACACTGTAATTAAAATTGTCATTTATATCTTCCAAACTCCGCCACTGCACGTCCGTGACCTAGTGACAGGCAGTGCCAGTCCCAAGCCTGGATAAAGGAAGAGGGTGATGCTAATGATCTTTTTTATCACACACTCCACACAGTGTCGTTAAACTGAAACTATTGCTAGTACGTCATTGCTGTCTAATACACAAGGCAGTCTATTGGTGAATGAATTTCGTCTTAGCGGACTGCCCTGGATATTGAACAGATTACGGTTTTGTTTTGGTGTGTCATCGGTTGATGCCTTGTGCATTAGACACCGGCGCAGTAGAAGTTGCTAATTGTATGTATGTATGAGCACTTGTTATAGCGCCCCTTCAAGATTTCTACTCAGAGGCGCTCCCGACTACAGCGCGGACACTGAATCGAAGTTTCACGCCGAAGCGCATGAGCAATTGCGAGTGAAGGACTTGCCCAGGGTCCCTACGCGGCGGCTTGAGGTGGATTCGAACCCACAACCCTCTGGCTGCAAGGCACCGAACATACCCTTACACCACCGCGCCCCACAGTTACAATTACAACAATCTGTTAATACGCGCTGAAAATTCCTTTGCCACTGAACGGCGCTATATAAATTGCCTTCTATACATCTCGCTATGCAAACAGTTAGAAGGCAATGGTTGCTTGCCTTTCTAAAGTTACCGTAATTTTCCAGATAAATAAAGTGACCAACTCTTTTCTTTCTTAGTTGTGACCTACCTCAAGAACTTTCCTTATCTCTACATATAAATTGCTCAACGTCTTCTAACTGTTTAAGAATTAAATTGACACAGTTCTTTGAATGTTTCTCCTTTCTTCAAACACAGTTTAATAACAACAACTCAACTCTTGCATTAAAACAACTGTACTACACTGTATAGTTCAAATTCACTGTCATCAGCAGTTTCTAAGTTTGGCGCGCTAACTGCACGTGTAGAGAATCTATCGTCAGCCAAAGTTTAGGCTACTTTAGGCCAAGCGCCCACGAGCCGACAGCGCAACTAAGGCCTAAGACTAAAACGCTTAACAATCGATACACATTATATATATATCAACATAAAGAACACCTGTGCTCATTATATATGCAAAACATTTGTTCACATTACCTCCTTCCCTTTCTTTGGATTGAGCAAATTAAACTTAAAAATTTGCAAAATCATCATGTACTAAATTATGCAATAAACTTAATACTATACAAAACAGTAAAATAAACAATCTTATAATCTAGATAAACAATCTGCTACAACATTTAATCGTCCTTTCTTATAATTAACTTCTACATCAAAAGTTTGCAGTGCCAAAGCCCAACGCACCAATTTAGCAGACTTAGACATAGATTCAGTCAGATAAGTTAAAGGATTGTGATCTGTAAAGATGTGAACTTTAGATCCAATGATTATCTCTTTTAACTTATTTAGAGCCCAAACAATAGCATAGGCTTCTTTCTCCACAGTTGCCCATCTCTTCTGGGTGTCAGTCAACTTCTGACTTATAAATGACACAGGGCGTTCTATTCCCTTATCATCCATCTGCGTTAAAACAGCTCCTACTGCAAAATCACTACTATCGCAGTACAAATTAAAAGGTTTTCCAACATCAAAAACATATAAAACAACTTTAGAGCGTACAGCATCTTTAAGTAAATTAAATGCCTGTTGATGTCTATCAGTCCAATCAATCTTATCTGAAACATGTTTGCTTGTCAAATCAGATAGAGGCTTCGCAATCTGTGCAAAATCTTTGATAAACTGTCGATAGTAACCAAAAAATCCCAGCAATTGCTTAACTTGTTTCTTCGTTTCTGGGGTTTTCAAATTAATTAAACTTTCAATTCTATCTGGATTCATTTGAATCGTTCCAGAACCAACCACATGACCGATGAACTTTACCTCACTCTTACCAAAGATACATTTCTTTAAGTTCAGAGTAATGTTATGCAGTCTCATTTGCATTAAATATGCATCTAAATGCTGTAAATGAATCTTCCAGTCATCTGAATGCACAGCAATGTCATCTACATAGGGCTCAGCAAATTCATTTATAGGCTGTAAAACCATGTTAATTGCTTTAACAAATGTTCTTCCTGAGTTGATCATTCCGAAAGGAACACGAGTAAACTCGTACAGTCCATTGTGAGTAACAAAAGCAGTTTTCCATTGATCAGTTTGCTTAACAGGACAAGTCCAGTAAGCACTTCGACAATCAAAAATTGAGATCACATTTGATTTTCCAACTTTGTGCAAAACATCTTTCACAATCGGCATCGGATATTTACAATCCACAGTGAACGAGTTAATGTATCTGTAGTCGCAGGCAAGTCTCAGAGAACCGTCTTTCTTTTTAACAATTACCAACGGACTTGCCATTCTGCTCGAAGATGGTTTTATAATGTTGGCTTGAAGCATTTCTTTAATTTGTCGTTCAACTTCTGCTCGATAGATGAGTGGAATTCGGTAAGCCATAAATTCTTTTTCACGAAATTCCGGTTTCAGTTCAATTTCATGTTCAACCAATGTACATAGTCCAGGCTTTTCAGAAAAGCGATCAGAATATTTGTTCAATACTTCCAGCAATTGTTTTTGTTGAGTCAATGTTAAATGGCTAATCTGATCAGGATCAAGATTCAGTGAATTCTTTTCATTTTGCCAGTCATTCTTCATCAGCAATTCAACCACTGAACCAAAGTCTTCATCTTCTTCAACGATTAGTCCACAACTCATTGCTCTTGTAATGTACTTTCTGATTTTATTTGCGTGAATTATCTTTCGACAATCGTCACCCATATCAATCAAATAAGAGTACTTTGACCTTCGTTGTATGACAGTACATGGACCATGCCATCGTGAAATCAGTTTATTCGTTGAAGTCGGATATAACACAATGACTTTTTCACCCGGTTCAAATTCTTTATGTTTCGCTCTTTTGTTGTATTGATTCGTATACTGTAATTGCTTCTCTCGTGAATATGATTCTGCAAACAGTAATGCTTTTTCCATATTTGCTTTCATGTCTTTCAAGTACTTTTCTGGTTGGATTCCAATATGAGGTGGTAAATTAATTTCTCTTGTCCAACTTTCTTTTAAAATTGCCAGTGGTCCACGCGGAATCTTTCCATACACCAACATATAAGGAGCAATTCCAGTAGTTGCATTCGGTACTTCTCGTAATGCCCACACTGTAAACGGAATTACTTTGTGCCATTGCCTTGGATTGTCAACAATTACATGATGGATCATTTTCTTGAATGTTTGGTTCCATCTTTCTACTAATCCAGCTGCCTCTGGATGACCTGGCGTGTCAAATCTTGGACTACAACCCATTAAATTCAGAAATTCTCTTGTCAGACTCGCAGTAAAATTTGTTCCTTGGTCACTTGTGATCACTGAAGGTACACCAACGTTCATGAACAACTCCATCAAAGCATCACATACAGCTTTTGCAGTTAATGATTTCAACAGAAACACTGTAGGCCATCTGGTGCAAGAATCGACAATACATAAACAGTACTTGTGACCTGCAGCAGATGCTGGCTCGATTGGTCCTACACAATCCACCGTAATTCTTCTAAACGCCACATCTTCTCTTGGAATTGGAGTGATAGGAACCCTGTCCATCACCAAACTTCTTGCCTTTAATTGACATTTCTCACATGATTTGCAAAATTTCACTATATCTCTTCTCATCTTTGGCCACGTAAAAGACAACTTTATTCGTTCTCTAGTTTTCTCTTCTCCAAGATGTCCTCCAAATACTGATTCGTGAGCCAACTCCATCACTTTCATTCGTCGCTCTTTTGGTAACACCAATTGATATATCGTTTGCTCTAATATTCGATATCTCTTGTACAGTAAGCCATTTACCACGCAGAATTCAGATTCTTTATCTGGCGCTAACGTCCACCATGCTTTCAATGATTCATCTTGTCTCTGCTGTTCTTCGAATTTCTTTGCGTCTGCAATCTGCATCTGTTGTTCTTCATCTTTCTCATCTTCTTGAAACAAATCTGCTATCTCCACATCACATTCATTATCCTCTTTCGTTTCATTTAGATTACCATTCTTGCATGCAGCCATCTCTTGTTCACTCATCTCTGCTGTTATACCGTCTTGCATTAAAGTTTGTTGATCATCGCTTTCGTTTTCCTCTTCACTTGAACTTTCAGTTTCACTTTCCTCTTCCACATCTACCACTTTCTTTCGCTGACTCTGCAATCTCGTCGTTACATTCACTTGAACATCTCCTTGTATCATTTTCACTTGTGGCACGGCTTTAAGTTCTGCAATGATTTCTGGATGCAACAAGAATCTTTCTGTGCTTCCCATTTTTGCAATACTAGCACACATCAATGTCACATAAGGTGTAAGTGAACATTTGACTTTATGCGGAATTACCTCTTCTTCCACATCGTTACAACACAGCCTTACATCAACTTTCACTAACTTTGCAGGAATGGCATCTCCTGCCACGCATTGTAAGTTCACTTTTCCAATCTGCTCCACCTTCATGCCTTCCAGTAATTCTTCACTAATCACCGGAACCTCTGCTCCAGAATCAATCAGTGCTTTTACTTTTATTGGTTCTTTTCCTGCTGTTCCACGAATTTCTACCTCGACGTACTGTAATAACACTTTCTTTAATGTTGTACTTTCATCTTTTCCAGCCATTTCTTTCTGCATTCCATTGTGCAATAGAATTTCTTTCTGAATATCAGGTGAAAGGTGACATTTCATCACTGACTTTACTTCAGTTTCTTCAGAATAATGAGACCGATGTTCTGTGGCTTGACTTTCAGAATTATCAACCACTTGAATTCGATTCACCCTCGAATTTTCTTGTTTTCCATAATTTGAGGTTGTAACAGGAACTGGACAGAATTTCATCAAATGCCTGTCTGATCCGCAGTTGTGACAACGTTTCACCACTGCACCTCGTTGTTCGATGCTTTCTTTTCTCTTATATGGAGTAAACGATGCATTGCCTTCTCTTGCGACAAACCTTGGTGGTGATTTGTTATATACCGGACGTTGTCTGGTCATCATCGATTCTCTATTCTCGTGAACAACCGGAGAATTTGGTTTCACTTCTGCACCTCTGAACTGATTTCCTGTTTCTTGATTGCTCTTCCAATGAAAACCAAAATTTGGAGTGAACTGTTGATTTCTTTTGCCATTAGGAACAAAACCAAAACTTGTCTTATTCGGAATTGCCAAACCAATTCGATTATTAACATGAATGTCCGCTAGGTCTGCCACAACACTAGCTTCGTAACAATCAGTTCCTTCCTTCGACAACACAAACTGTAGTGGACCTGGTGGTAGTGATTCTTTCAACTTATCCGCCACTAACAAATCAAACAGCTTCTCAAAATTCTTTTCCACTTTGCGACTTTTCACATAATAGTTCAGCAAGTTCTTCAGCCTTGCTGTAAACATTGTATACGTTTCTTCAGCTGTCTTCTTCGCATCAATAAACTTCGATCTGTACTCTCTCGGTGTCAACTTGAATTCTTTTAACAAGTGCTGTTTCACGACCTGATAATCGTCTAAATCATCGAATGACAATCTGTTTAGAACAGTTCTAGCTTTCGGAGTCATCAATGGCAATAGTAACTTCACCCAGAATTGTTCTTGCACGTTGAAACTACGAAACGCATTCTCAACCGTTTCGAAATATAATGGCACCTCCATCATATCGTTTGGCATTTTAGGTAACACGTGTTTCATGGCATCACCAATTTTCTTTATTTTCGAAACCATCGTTTCACTTTCTTCCTGTTTCCTTTTCTGTTCTTCTCGTTCTTCTTGCCTTCTTTGTTCTTGTGCTTCTCTATTTTGTTTCTCCTCTTTGAGTTGTGCTTCTTTTAATGCTATTTTTTGTTGTTCCAACTTTAAACGTTCTTGTCTTTCCGCTTCCGCCTTCTCCATGCTTTCTTTCTGTAATTTCAGTTCTTCTTGTCTAACCTCTTCTGCTCGCTCCAACTCTGAAATTCGTACTTTTTCCTTTTCTTCTTCACGTAGTCTCTTCTCTTCAATCTGTTGCTGACGTATCTCTTCGTCACTTTTCCGCGCCTTTTCAAATTCAATCATCTGCTCTAATCTTCTCCTTTCAGCATCTTCTCTATCTTTTCTCAATTGCTCTAATTGAATTTCAAATTGCTGTCTTTGCAATTCTTCTTTCTCTCTTTGAAGACGTAATTCTTCCAGTCTTACATTCTCTGCTTTCTCTTCTTTCTCTCTCTGAAGACGTAATTCTTCCTGTCGTATTTCTTTCTCCTCTTGTCTCACACGCTCTGCTTCTTCTCTTCGTTTCTCCTCTCTTTCTTTATCTTCTTGTCTTCGTTTCTCCTCTCTTTCTTTCTCTTCTTGTCTTGTCATCATCATCCATTGCATCATCGTCTCCATAGACATAGGCCCAGGCGGTTTCTCAGTAACCTTTTCCACAGCACCGCCGACAGCACCTTCTTCTTCCTCTGCTTCTTCTTTAAGCCAGACTTCAGCTAACGCTTCTAGCATGTCTTCACGTGACATATCTTTCAGTTTCTCTTCTTCAAAACCAGCCTTTAACAAGCGCTGCTTTAATCTTTCAGAAGACATCTTCTTCAGTTCTGCTTGTTTCTTGACACTTAATTTCTCCATCTTACTTCTTTACTTCAGTGCTGTCCTTTCTGGAAAACACGAGTTTTCTTTTGTGTTTGAAGTATTGGGGATTGTTCTTTGTTTGAAAACAACCAACTTTTATACCTTTGTCGTTGAGGCTTTCGTTGTCGTAGATTTACCAATGATTTGAATGCGTATTCACCAGTCGACGTTGTTTCGAATCCCAGACGTTGTTTCGAATCCCAGACGTTGTTTCGAATCCCAGACGTTGTTTCGAATCCCAGACGTTGTTTCGAATCCTACCGCTGCTGCCACCAAATATGTCACCAACTCTTTTTCTTTCT
>JACEVL010001505.1:0-26050 GCA_020284085.1 Aporrectodea caliginosa
AATTCAGTATTTCTCAAAACCAAACTAAATACGAGCAGCAGTTAATTTTATATTTGTTAATTCTCGTTTTAATAATTTTTGAGAATTAGAATGAAATTCAATGGCTAAATTGTTCACCGGTGCAATCAGTTAATGGTTATCAATTCATGCTATAGATATCTGCATAGGTCCCTCTTCATACGTACCTCATATCCGCATCTGTCGGCTTCAGGTCCATCGTCTGGGACTACTTTTTCGATCCGCTTAACCTTGTCAGAGAAATCGTCGACTGTGTGTTTCGCTTGGGACACGTTCTGCGTCAGGGTCTCATATCCGCGTGTGACGTTGTATTGTTCTGGGTTGCGTTCCTTCCCATCGCTGTGTAAACCTATGTGGGGATTTTGCATCTGCACACGGTCACGGTTCACGTACCCCAAACCGTTGCCCACGTCCCAGATCAGAGCAATTATGAAAATCAATACATTGATCGCGACAACTATAAAGAAGAATAGTAATGCCCTCATGTTTCCTACGTTCTTAAACTGCTGTTTCCTACGAGAAGCAAGTTGCAGTGTGTGTTGAACCGCAACTAAATCTGGTATTGTTTTAATCTTCAGCTAAACGAAATCCAATGGCAACATAGGCCGGTGACGTCATAATTACTACTTAAAAGAGACCGACTCCTAGGGTCTTTTTTAACCTATGCCTTCCCTGCCTTGTCTATGACAGCAAGACAATCGAATGAATTGAATGTAGGTCTGGAATTCTGTAGGCCTATGTCGTTTTATCATATATTCGGGTTTAAGAAATGGGAAAGTGCTGAAAGTTTCGTTAACGGACTGGGCAGACTGAATTTTATTTTTCTGGCGAAAGTACGTCGTTGTAAATTGTGTATAAATTTCTACTTGTACTTTTCTTAAAATGTTGCTGTGTGCATATTTATCAGCTTTATCACAATGATTAATCATCATCATTGCCTTGCCTTGGTATTCACGAATAAACATGATGCCATTGATTAACTGTACAGTAATTCTGACGACTTGTGTAGGCCTACTTTGAACTGCGGTGTATAATTAATGCTCCATGTTTACCTTATTCCTTTTCTCATTTTTGCCTTGGCGTAATAAAGTAGTTCATAATGAACCAGATTCAGAATTGCAAATCCCTTCGGCTGCATATATCATAACGTCGTCAGTATTGTAGTAGTAGGCCCAGTATAGGGCTAAGTAGGCGTAAAATAAGACAAAAATATATTTACAAAGGGGTCGTGCAGGCCGCCAATTAACAGCTCGTGGGCCGCATGTGGCCCGCGGGCCGCGGGTTGGCTAATGGTCATCCATAGCCTAGATATTCCCTTGGCATCTCCGGACAATCCTTCTGACGAGACGCAGCGCACGTGAATAAACTGTTGTCCTGCATTTAGCTTTTGAGTAGCAGCTTAAAAAAATTTAAGATTACGATCGATGTCGATAATTCGATTTCTCTAAAGGGCTGTGTAAAAGCTTAGCGAAGGGCACCAGTTTATTCACGAGCGCTGATCCAAGTCAGACGAGTACACGTGAGATCAGTGGCGTAACTAGGGGTTCGCGCGCCCGGGGGCAAGAATTTCCTACAAAATTTTTCTTCCTTCCGCCAAAATTTCTCATGACCTTTTTTTTACTTTTCCGTCTTTTTCCCTGAAGAAAGAAATTCATCAGAAGCCTCATTCTGCGCCCCCCCCCGCGAAAAACATCAAAAGTCATGTATAATAGTTACTTTTTAAACACTATTTATGCATGATTTCTTTCCCAAATTTTTTTACAAGCCTAATTTTGCGCCCCCCATCCTGCGCCCGGGGGCGACCGCCCCCTGCCCCCTCGTTACGCCACTGCGTGAGATACGACGCAAAGAGCGAAGTCCAGTTCTAAAGCAACCGTACTTGCTGGCAATTACATTATATTACTTTATCCTACGATTGCAAAAAGGACAATGTAAATATGCCGCATCTATTATGCACTCGTCATATTTCGCCGCTTCGTTCTTATTCTGTCTGGTCACGTGATGTCCAGCATTGTCAACCCCTCCTCCTCCTCGGTCAGTCCGATCTGCCTCCATCCTGTCACGGATTGTGTTGCGTCATCGTCCACTGTCACTGCTTCCACGCTCATATCATGGCACGTGCCATCAGAGTGGACGCCATGCGTCATTGACCAAGCGTAAAAAGGGAAATGAATACTAGTGTATGTATGTGTGAAGGCCTCTAGTGTGTGTCTGTGTTTATGTATTTGTATGTATGTGTGTGTATGTATGTGTGTATGTATGTATGTGTGTATGTGTGTATGTATGCATGAAAATTACTGATAACTATAGCCAAGACATTAAGGAACACTCACTATCCTAAGTAGCATAATTATGAGATTCAAGTAAGTAAAATTTGCTCAGGTGTGAGAAAAGATCCCAGGTAGACAGTTCATGAATTCAAAGCGATTTGTACCAAATGAGTTTTACAATTGTTTGATAAAACTCTCAGAGAAATACCTTATTGGGTTCGCAGAGGTGAAACAAAGTTTAAAATTCTGGATTAAGCACTGATCTTTAAAATCAAGAACACTTTCGCAAACATTTTGCACGCCGCTAACATAACTTGGAGCTTGTGCAATATTATGAGATCGATTATTAAGGTAAATACAACAATTGGGTATCGTGAATATACGAATCACAAGGAGAAAAGTCATCAAATATAATCGATAAACAACGAGAATTATTCAAATTATTGATGAGTTTAGGAAAAAGACTAATATTTTGCAGCATCATAATTATATAATTTAAATATAAACAAATCGAGTCCTTGTATTGTTCACAGCATGAGTGAGAAAATGCATAATGCGGGCATATTATGAGCCAATTATGGTTTCACTCGTTGACTGTCACGTGGAATGTCCGAATCTGCATGGGTTTCAGTTGAACGATAAGATCCTGCGGGTCAACTGGTTTCACGAATGAACTCATATCTGCAAAACAAGGTCAGCACAATTCAAATGTAAGCTATTTATACTAGTTTCGTGCTATTTCCCAAAGTTTTAATATCTAGTAGAATGTAAGCAAAAGCAAGGTATTTGTTCCTTGATAACATGCGTCTGTTAACAACACCGGATCCTGAGTGTCCGAGTGGGTTGGTAGCCTGCTCGTCACGCCGGCGCCCCGGGTTCGCTTCCCGGTCGGGTCGGTTTATCAGAGATTAATTTCTCGGATCTTTACTGCGGGTGGCTCGGTCGCATTATAAACGTGGAGTACAATACAACACACAATACAACACATCACAGTACAACTGGGGCGCGGTGGTTTAGGGGTATGTTCGGTGCCTTGCAGCTGGAGTGTTGCGGGTTCGAATCCACCTCAAAGTCGCCGCGTAGGAACCCTGGGCAAGTCCTTCACTCGCAATTGCTCATGCACTTCGGCGTGAAACTCTGATTCAGCGTTCGCGCAGTAGTCGGGAGCGCCTCTGAATGGGAAATCTGGTAGGGGCGCTATAACAAGTGTTCAAATACAATACAATACAATACAATACCGGGAGTCTTTAGAGGCATGGTCAATTCTTTCACCTGAAGCGTTAACATGAGAAGAACAGTCCTGTTACCCGCACCAAACCAGTCTTGGGATCTCCTATTTTGTCGGGGCCGCTTTAGAATTCGACGCACAATTTGGTTCGTGCTGTCAATGCTTTGATGTCACACAGGTCTAAACTTAATTTATACATTTAAATGTTTCAACTCGTTTACCCGTTAAAACCTGGATTTGACCAAAGTAACAATTTGGTATTCCTTAAAGAGCCCTTGCGGCCACGTTCTTCTCTAACCTCAAGACTGTTCTCATTAGCCGGGTCGGGTCGGGTCGGGAGCGCTTCTAAGTAGATAATCTTGAAGGGCGCTATATAAATCTCTGAAATGATGCATGAATGAATTAATGAATAACTTATAATTGCTGATAATTGGAAATTACAATTCTTAATTGCCGTGAATTGTAAATGTAATTGTATTCACAGATTTGTATACTGCCTTCTAAAAGGGACTCGGCAGAGGTGCGCCATAAACCGATTAACGGTTGGCATATTTGATTAATTCTCTATCCGACAAAGCAGATCTAAACCGGTAAAGTCCAAGAAAGAATTCCAGCAGATCAAGAAAATTAATATGTGATTACTCCAGCTCTTCTGTTACTTAAGAAATCAAAAGAACCTTTAATTGAAAGAGTCTGTAAAAACCAGAAAATCTTTACCACTTTGAAGTCAGTAGGGGCCTACTACACATGAAAGAATATTGGGACGTTCTATTTTATGGTGCGTCAATTTAGTTTTAATTACCCTGATTTTTGAAAACAGGCTACTATAATTAAACTGATCTAATGGCTTCTAAACAAGCTTTTGAATAACAACTGAAAAATCAGTACAATATTTTGTGGGGCGCGGTGGCGTAGGGGTATGTTCGGTGCCTTGTAGCCGGAGGGTTGCGGGTTCGAATCCACCTCAAGCCGCCGCGTAGGGACCCTGCAAGTCCTTCACTCGCAATTGCTCATGCGCTTCGGCGTGAAACTCCGATTCAGTATCAGCGCTGTAGTCGGGAGCGCCTCTGGGTAGAAATCTTGAAGGGGCGCTATATAAATATCTGAAATGAATGAATGAATATTTTATAACAGCAGAACGAAAACACCAAAATCAGAGATTAACTTAAACTGACAAATGCTAAGTCATGAGTTTTTGACTGACCACGTGTGGTGCGACCATAGTCCTGTACATTCCACTGCAGTCTGGTTGCTTTTGACAGAGGCTGATTGGCTCCAAGGGTCTGTTCTTCCACAGATGCAATCGTAAACGGAGCAAAGAGATCCTACAAACAAAAGATGGTACATAGCTCTTACGTCATAGTCGCATGCAGAAAATTTTCCAACCTGGCTTTCCTTGAGCATTATGATTTTTTATTGTGATTTCTCTCAAAAGACCATCGACTTATGTCTTGGACGTTATGGTACTTGCGCTATAGAAGTCATTAGAGAACATTATATTAGATTTTAAAAACTGCAACTGAATCTTACATGTGGAATTAAAACTGTGTAGGTCAAACTAAAAAGTTAATTATAGTAAGCGAGAATTTTGATCTTTAAATTAATACTAGAACCACATTATAGGCCTACTTTCATGATGAGAACATTGGAGATCAAATCCAAATATTACCTTTATTTGACTACATTTAATCTCTTGAACGTAGACAACATCTATAAATAAATTCGTCAAAACAAATATTCAGTGACTTATTTATATAATGATAATCACTGGAGAGTACCTGGAGGTTGACTTCAGCCACCTGTGAGAGTTTCTTGTCTTCATTCTTCTGATAGAAGTGTTCCAAGCGAAGAAGGAATTTTCCGGAATGCCACTGCTCCAGGGTCAACAAGTGAACGTTTTCAGGCAGACTCTTCTGCAGTCCAGACCACTGTTTTAGCATAAAACAGAAACCAACGAGTCAGCCATCATACAATTTTCACTATATAATAGCCACTTGCATCTGAAATTTTTGGTAAACTCTGCATTACCAAATGCGAGGATCAACTTTGACATTACTTTTAAATTTGAGATTTCCACTCAGGCTAGAGCGAGTAGAGGGTCCAAACAGTTTATCTTGTTTTAACTGCAACTGAGTGTATCTCGGAATGGTGCAAGAGGCCTACGTGCTCTCAATGATTTAATGAACGATTGAATGAATTCTGTTCTTGTATTGTATTGTATTTAAAATTTTATTAAGCGCCTCTCACAGTGCAATCAGTGGCGCTCCCAGTGCGAAAGTCCCCGAGAATAAAGACAAGTTTTGAGGTAGCGAAAAGATGTAGATGTACATGCCAGTGGGCAATTTGGATATGACATAATGTAGCCTAATCTGCAGTTTTTAATTCCTAGCTTATATCAATTGTGGTTAAAAGTCAC
Organism: Aporrectodea caliginosa; assembly: GCA_020284085.1. Lineage (NCBI taxonomy): Eukaryota > Metazoa > Annelida > Clitellata > Crassiclitellata > Lumbricidae > Aporrectodea > Aporrectodea caliginosa. Next base: position 5,933 of record JACEVL010001505.1, read on the forward strand.
GGAAATGCACTGTTCGTCACTACACGAATAAGTTTAATTCATGCATTTTGGAATGTCCTTTCATTATTTCAAGAAATATTCAGCATTTTAGTAAAGTATTTATAGAATATTATTCTGAACTTAAATAACTTGTCATTTGAGGCTTTTTAAGCTGTTCGTTTCAAAAGTGATGAACAGTTCTTAATTTGCATACAGAACGCACATAGACCCTACTACATTACGAAATACGCTACTATTCTTTAATAATTTAACAATTGTCTTAAAGAGGGAAGCACTTTTGGAGATTATTTCAAAAGCAATGCTGAGAATCTTGGAATATACCTACATTCTCAATCAGAAGCGTACAAATTTAAATGCCAGAACCCGAGTGTAATAGATGCCTCAGCAGAGCAGCAATTTAAACGATATTTATACGAACCGTAGTCTTGTAGTCCTTGATGTAGAGATCAGGCGTAAGATTAGTCTGAACGAAGCTGATAGATGGCGCCATGTACAACCTCTGCGCCAAATCACGATGCAGACGAACTGAACCATCGATTGTATCCAGAATGACGTAATACTTTCCTGGTAAAGGCAATAAGTACGCGTCCAGCCACCAAGAATATCAATAGTATCATACTCGTCGTAATTTCCGAACATCTAAAGCGTCACTCGAAAGGGGACCCCAAGGAACCCTAACCCCCATGTGCTTCTTGAACTTCACAACAGGGTGTTCTGAGAAAGCTCCACACCGTGAGGGAAGAACTGATCCAAGTGGCACAGCGACAGCAGGCAGCTCATGAGGGGAGAGGTACTCAGTTCCAGCAGGTATCGGAAGGGATGGCTAAGTTGGCCAAGCAGCTCTCCATTCAAGGGAAGATGTTAGGCTATTTATGGGCCACCACGAAGGTCAAGGATTCGAAAGATGTCTGCCTTGACACTGATTCCCCGACAGTAGCTGACTCTCCGATTAGTGGTTCAAAACTGACTTTACTGTTGGAAGGCACCAAAGGGGTTATCCTGGTTAAAAAACAGTATCTGTGCCCAGCCGCCCTAGCCCAACCACGGTGACAATCTCCAGCTCACGTCCTAAATTTCTAAGCCCAAGGGAAGTGGGTGGCCAGAATAAGAAGACTTAGAAGCAGCGGTAGTAGTTCAATGGCGGAGTTCTGGCGGTATAAGAACCCCGGGACAGTCCGGTACCCTAGGTGGCGGGCTTGATAGATGGCAACCCCTCCCGAAATAATATATGCCTAAATGATATGTGCATAATTTATGTAGCCCTATGCATAGGTAAGTAAATGTGCGTAGTTTGGTGAAGCCATTATTTTGTTAGAAGTAGGAGTCACTGTCACCTCTAACAATGAGACCATTTCCATCCAGACCCGTTTCATTCAGTGGCTCATCAAGTCCCTTTGAATCGTCCATCAAGATTCTTCGGTGAAGCTGAACAATTAGAATTTCATCATTTAAACAGTTACAATATCTTGAAAATGAACACAGCAGACAAAGTAGAAAATCAATTGCTTGTACATCGTCCATTTACTATAGCAAGATAAAAACAACTACATGTGTAAACGGGAAATTTATGTCACAAATAATTCCCTTATGAATTAAACTCAAAATCACCACAAATTCATCTCGAACATAAAAATAGCAGCAATACTAGTCCTAATAGAAAAGCCGCGAATGGTGTAGCATAATGGCCAGACCTGCTGAAACCTTGGATTCCATGGTAAATTGAACATTCTACAACTGTGAATGTTTTTAAACGAATTTGAAGCTAACAATTTTCTGTTGATAGATCTACTAGCAAGATTGTGTCTTGCACTTTTGACAAAGTTACTGAGTGAAATAGTTTTATAGCTGATAGGCCTACAGATTAAGAAATTTGGGCGATGGTAACATGAAAAATAATTGAAATATTGGACTTGGTCGAGAACTTTCCCCAGCTGCACAGAGCGTGCAGAGTTTCATTATGACCTTGAACAAACAATATACACGTACAACTACTTTGTGCCATCGATTGATGTCCTGTAAGACAATGGCATAATTTAATAAAAAATAAATAAGCATAGTATATGTTATCTTCATCACCACCGCCATTATCATCATCATCAGCACCATCTGCAGCAGCAGAAGCAGCAGCTCCTCTGTCTTCAATGTTGATGATTCTCCCACAACTCACCATAAGTTCAATTTCACCATTCCTAAGACTAGTTCCACCTTGAGATCGGTCTGTCAACACGGTCAACTGCAGATTTCTTGCAACATCCTATTTGAAGGAAAATATTCATTCCTTTAAGCACAAAATAAATGTGTCGCAAATGATAAAAAAATTGAATAAGATACGCAGGTAAAGTAATTGCACACATAAGGGCAAGTAGATACATCATTAGAAAACGGCTTATTTTAATATTTTGTTTGCAACATTGTACTGTATTGCATTGTATTTACAGATTTATAGAGCAACTCTCGCAGTAGGCCCCCTAATTTTTCTGTATTTTTGCCTTTGCCCTTGAAGTCTCTACCAGGTTATGCATGTGGAATCTTTTCGAACATCTCAAAGATGACAGATAACATATCGTTAACAAATTAAAGCAGAGAAGAGTTATTCAGACAGGCTTAGTACCATTACAAACAAAAGTTTGTTTAAAACAAACATGAAATGCATGAAATTGTCAATATTTCCTAAATTAAAATTCATGAAAATCAATAAATAAAATTCAAACAATCTCGGCTTGCCTGAATGAAAATTCTGCTGTTTACTGGGTAATAGTTTCCGGCAACTGGTTCGTTTTGTTGCAGGTTCCACGTTGGTCGATAGTCACGCCTATCAACGACAAGCAAGTAATACACTACATGCATAAACGCAACAAGGATAAACCATCAAACACTCTACAAAACAAATTTATCACTGATATTTATCGTCGAGAAAAATGCAGTACAAATCGGTCAGGAACAAAACAACAAATAAAGTTGAAATTTTGAACAAAAAGATATTGCATGCAGAAGTAAAATGCGGCAAAAGAATGCATTCATGCACTGAAAAGCCATTCACGAATTATTCAAATAGTTGGGTTTGTCTATTTCAAACATATAATATGGAACTAAATTAGGTAACGTTAAGGGTTTAGCAAATCAGGGACATGAAATTCTTGAAATTTCAAACAGTCGTACACTCGTTTCAGTATTTCTCGGCCGTTGGAATCGGTGTAGAAGGTCTTGTCGTTGCTGAGGTCCGAGCTGAAGCGTGATATCACTTCCTTACCAGCTTCATCCCTGCTACATAAGAAAAAATCAGATGCAATGTCACTACTCACTCACAAGAACGAACTTGCTTTTAAGTTACCTCAACTACATTAACACAGTGCGGACTTTGGGACACAAACTATCTCATCCTAGCAAACAACTTGATCTCACTCCACAAATAGCCTACTGCTTTGAAAGGTTCCAGCTTATGCTGTCAACCATAATTCCATTTAGCTGGGTTACATGAAACGAGTTCAGTGAAGAGATACAAGAGTGTACATTCAGTTTGCCTGACAAAATTATAAAACATCATATTGAGATAATCCCAGTGGCTGTGCACATAATAACATACAACCTACGAACACGGGCCCACGAGTACAAACTACCACGAAGGACAATAGAAATTTTATATCACGACTCCTGTAAAAAATATTTATGTATATTTATGTATTGACAATATTGAATAACACCTGGGCGGGATTGACTGTTTGACCACATGGCTTGTCGACCTAGAACTATGAACTCTACAATTATCTGTTTCAGTTTGCGGTTTTGTCAACCTGAATTTCTATTAAACGAATATTTGACGATGATGATTTTAATATGCAGACATGTACAACATGAGAGAATAATTTTAAAAAGAGCAACTGATTTTCACACACGACATCAGTCTGCCATAAGCAACCCAGTGTATGTTTATGTTTAATACTATTATGTTTATGTTTATTATGTTTATGTTTATTATGTTTGTGTTTATTATGTTTATGTTCATGTTTATGTTTATGTTTATTATGTTTATGTCTACGTTTATGTTTATTATGTTTATGTTCATCATGTTTATGTTTATTATGTTCATGCTTACGTTTAAGTTTATGTTTATGTGTTATATATATTTATATATATTTGAATATATTTTTAAATATTTATATTTATATTTCTATACATATTTTTATATATTTATATATTAATATATATATATTTATATATATATATTTATATAATTATATATTTACATTCATATATTTATATTTACATTTAATATATTTATATTTATATATTTATATATTTATATTTATATATTTATATATTTATATTTATATATATATATTGATATTTATATATTTATTTATTCATATATTTATATATTTATATTTTTATATTTATATATCTATATATTTTATATCTATATATTTATATATTTTATATTTTTATATTTTATATTTTAATATTTTTATATTTATATATATTTTATATTTTTATATTATTTATATTTATATTTATATATATATATTTATATATATTTATATTTATATATATATTTATATATATATTTATATTTATATATATATTTATATTATTTATATTTATATTTATATTATTTATATTTATATTATTTATATTATTTATATTTATATATTTATATTTGTATTATTTATATTATGTTTTATTTTTATTTTTTATTATTTATATTTATATTTTTATATTTATATTATTTATAGTTATATTTATATTTAAATTATTTATATTTATATTTATATTTATATATATATTTATATAATTATATTATTTATATTTATATTTATATTATTTATAGTTATATTTATATTTAAATTATTTATATTTATATATATATATATATTTATATAATTATATTATTTATATTTATATTATTATATTTGTATTATTTATATTTGTATTATTTATTTTTGTATTATTTATATTTATATTATTTATATTTATATTTGTTATATTTATATTATTTATATTTATATTTATATTCATATTATTTATATTTATATTTATATTATTTAAATTATTTATATTTATGTTATTTATATTTATGTTATTTATATTCATATTTATATTTATATTATATTCATATTTATATTTATTTTATATTTATATTTATTTTATATTTATATTTATATTTATATTATATTTATATTTATATTATATTTATATTTATATTTATATTTATATTATATTTATATTTATATTATATTTATATTTATATTTTTATTATATTTATATTTATATTTATATTTATATTTATATTTATATTTGTATTTATATTTATATTATATTTATATAATAATAATAAATAATTACGACAATTTATATGGCGCCGTAACACGGCCATGCCGTTACAAGGGCGCCTAACAAGACAACTAACAGCAGTCGGGATAAGCCCTGGCGAACAAATGTGATTTTAGCATGGATTTAAAAGAGTCCAATGAGTCGGTCAATCGGATAGCAGGAGGAAGTATATTCCAGCATCGAGGACCGGCGGCCGAGCATATACGATCACCGAAGCGCGTCCTCATCCTCCGCACACGGAGATCAATCTTCGCAAGCGATCGGAGCCGGAGCCCGGACGCGGAGGAATGAGTCCCAGTGCAGTAATCGCGCAGGTACTCGGGCGCAGCTCCGTGTAGTGATTTAAAGACAAGCAGACAGAGCTTGAACTCGATGCGGAACGGAACAGGCAGCCAATGGAGGACATCGCGGAGGAGCGGTGTGATATTTATATTATATTTATTTTTATATTATATTTATATTATACTTATATTAGATTTATATAATATTTATATTTATATTATATTAATATTATATTTTGATTTATATTATATTTATATTATATTTATATTATATTTATATTACTTATATTTTATCATTATTATTTTTATTATTATTATTATTATTATCTTTATTATTACTATTATCATTTATTATTATTATTATTATTATTATTATTATTATTACTATTATCATTATTATTACTATTATCATTATTATTATTATTATTATTATTATTATTATTATCATCATTATCATTATCATTATTATTATTATTATTATTATTATTATTATTATTATTATTATTATTATTATTATTATTATTATTATTATTATTATTATTATTATTATTATTATTATTAAAAATCATCGCTACTTGGTATGTGTTTTATAAATATATATCATAAAGCCATGTTTTCAGCAATCATAGGAGATTCTGAACAGGCGCTATAGAAATGTCTTGATAGAACCCAAGAATTTGATACAGAGCTACATGTATGTTGATGAATTACAAAATCCGTGTTCGTACTCGACAGGAATTGGTCCAACCGTCCACTCAATTTCAACGTAGCGTTGTCCCTGGTACAGTCGCACAACTTGGCTTGCCCAGTCACTGAACACCTGTTGCACCTCCTGCACTTCAGAGCCCTACAACATCCGATGTTAAAAAATCTTAACATAATATTTTTATAATATTATACCATAATTAGGTTTATTATTATGAACGAAGACATGAGTCTTGATTTCTTAATTATGATTGACGAAACGTTGAGACAAAACTGTTTTCTGCAAAGGGGCATTGGATTCAAATAATATTAACGGGAGTGATTTATAGAAAGAGAAAACATGATCCAAAAAATCAAGCGATTAGAGCAAACTAGATAAGTTAACAACGCCAATGTGAGTCAATTTACCAAAAGAAATATCCTGTCATGTAACTAAAGTTACCTTAACAGCATTTGTTTTTACAGCGCTAGCTATCTGGTGTGGCCCATTTCTGCTTGGACGGAAGACATATGCTCCAGACGCCTGGGATTCTTCTCCTTCGCTGTATCCTTCACGCGACTTATAATACAGCAGTTCGTTGCTCAGTTCCACGCTCAGAGACTTTTCTGTGTTCGTCAAGACTTTCAGAAGACCACTTTTACCATTGAAGGTAAGGCTAAGGAACTGCAAAAGAAATTCATTTAAGATCCAATGAAGCCCAAAGTCAGACTACTGAGACCCATTTAAGATATATACAGATAGTGCTGCTGTAGAAAGACAAATCACAGCCTGCAGAACTCTCTTTAGATTATGCTGAATCGTTCATACTTTTCAACTTCATTTTAAAGTGCAGTTTGCAACCATTGCAACTTCACAAATGCATGATAGCAAAAACAACTTCAATACAATAATGTTTTTGATATTGCCCTCCTTCCAAAGTCTTGAAGTGCACACGACCATACGACAGAACATCGATGACTCAAGGCAATATTATTGTGAATGAAGGAATTGCTAGTATAATACAGTAACTGCCTCGTGTGATGCTCGAACCCGTATTCTCCGCGTTACTGGTCGAGCGCTCTAACCAAGTGGCACCATGCCACAATCAACCCACAATCTCACAGCCTTCAATGCACTAAAAGAGAAAACAATGCGATGTTTTTCTCTAGGTTTGGTATATCTTTGATTTTGACTAGTTTCTGTCATTTTGCCGGGTCCTCTTTGCTCTTTCAATCTTGAGGAATGATCTGGATGATAGTGTTGTCGCAGTTGACACTATTGCAGCTTTTAAGAGGAAGCTAGGGAAGATAGGTTATTAAGCATTACACGTTAACTTGCAGTAGTTCTAACACAGACTACACGTCTTCTGAACCACTTTAAACCCTTGTTATGTTATGTTATGTTATCACTGCTATTTGATACCTTGAACAGTGCTATATAATGTACTAAATGAATGTATGAGGCGTACCTCATTCTCGATGCTAAGAGTAACTGCACCATTCGCTGGCCGAGGACCTTTATCACCTAAAGATCGTAAGAAAAAAACCAGACTAGCAAATTTGTCGAATTGCAAATGTGTGATTAGCTCACAACAAGCATTTATATGGTGTCATTTTGTTAAACTCTAAAAATATTGTTGATAAACTAAACAGGAGCTACTTACAGTAAAATATAATGACGGTTGAGTTGAGTCATAGAAATTGAAGACCGTTACAAAAGATGTAAACATTTGGATATTTACATTATATATTCAGGTATTTTTAAAATTCATTGCTATATTTACATAATAGGCCTACATATATTCCTGTCTAAATTTAATCTCTAGTCACCATTAAAATGCTTTTCAGATATGTAGTTCCATCGACAGATAGTAACCTAATATAACCTAAGATCTATAAAATTATGTCAAAGCCTTAAAGGTAAAGTCTTCACATCTAATAGCAGCGTGTTAAGAACCTGATATGTACTTACTAACTTTAATCAGGGCGCAGTGGAAAGAAATCTGCTGGAAAGAAGTACCACTTCTGAAAAACGCTTCAACATTACAGTCAGGACAAAGAAAAAGAAAGGATAAAATCAAAATAAGTTGGAAACTTAAATGTAAAGACTTAAGTGCAGTATTCACAGACCTGGAGATGCCTTCACAAAGTAACTCATAAAGCCGAGTGCTGGAAGCACTGCAGTAAAGACAAGTTCTCCAGTTGCTTTGCTATCATTGAAATCTGGAAGACGGTAGGTGGAATCAGGCAGTGGTACAACCTACAACATTTTCACAAATTAACAAGATAATGGATTAATTGTGACAATTAAGGTAACAGCATCAATAAAATGTAATGACACACACGTATCCTAGTTCCTGAAGGAATACTCTCTGGTCTTATAATGATCAATTGCAAGGCTCTACCAATTACTGGCCACATCATCAGCACAAAGTAGAAGATGTTTATGTCAGTTCAAATAGTCTGGTTAAAACAAAATAACCAAACCAAGCAGAATACCATTGATTAAAAGACTGAAGATTAAGAGACTCAACTCCCAATTCACCGTCGTTGTAGCACACAACACCTCGCAACACTGGCACATAACAACAGAAACGAAATGATTCATCCTAACCATCATCCTAAATCTAAATCTCGAGCATTTGCCTTCATTGGCCCTTCACTATGGAACCAACTCCTTTCATCAACGCGTTCTTTGATATTATCTGCAGTGGTCCAGGTGCTTCCTTTCGCTGTCTTAAGACCACTCTTTTCGCTCGGGATCTTTCGCAGAAACGAAACGGGAGGGAGCGCCTCTGATTGGTGTTCACTGTGAGAGGCGTTTTGTATTTTTATAAATACAATACAAGTTATTCAATTCAATTCAATTCAATTCAATTTATTTTCCTGTAACCGACAACATATTTAACAATTATGGCAGTGTACATTCAATGACGTTCCGGTTACCAAGTGGAGGACTTTGAAGGGATTGACGATCCCGCTAAATAGGGCCACCCAGGTAATGAAATAAAAAGTTCAGATAACACATGACAGCAAGCTTACTTTCGGAGACAGGAATTAAAACAAAAAATTAGGATAACTTAACTAATAGAACTTAACTAAACACCCATAGCAGTAAATAGCATTCATTCAAATGTCTAGATGTATCAGATAGTGGCGTAATTTTTTCTTAAATATTTGTAAAGTAGTCAATTGTCGGATCCATAGGGGAATATTGTTCCAAACCTTAGCCCCAGCGAATTTAATGGAAAACAGTCGAGTATTTGTGTGGGAAAAGGGCTGTCGATACAACTTGGAGCTTTTAGTAGGATAGGAATGAATTTCAGAGGTAAGGAGGAAGAGTTTATGGTATATAGCTGGCAATAGATTGTGCTCATACCGATACATGAATTCGCCTATTTGCGCTATCCTAATCTGTTCAACAGTTAGGATTTTAAATTCAAGAAACGACTTGCTGGTGTGAGATCCGTAGGGAGTGCCAGCAATGAATCGGACAGCTCGCTTTTGGAGGATGGTCAGCCTTTGCAGGTTTGACTTGTACGTAGAGGCCCAGATTAAGTTACAATAACCAAGGTAGGGATAGATCAGCGAGTAATAAAGCGTTAACCGAACCTTGTGTGGCAGAAGATAGGGGGCACGATTTAGGATCCCCATGTCCTTTGCTATTTTGGAGGAGACTGTCTTAATATGTTCTTTCCATGACAGATACTGGTCCAATATTACTCCTAGAAATTTGGATGATGTCACCTGAGTGATTGGGTTACCATCGATAAATAGTGTTTTTGAGTCAGAGGGACAATTTTTTTATGAGACCTAAATAATATATAATTGGTCTTATCAAGATTGAGAGATAATTTTTTGGCACGAAACCAGTTGGCAATCAGAGCAAGTTCAGCATTCACTTTTTGATATAAAATATTCATTCATTCATTTCAGATATTTATATAGCGCCCCTTCAAGATTTCTACTCAGAGGCGCTCCCGACTACAGCGCGGACACTGAAGCGGAGTTTCACGCCGAAGCGCATGAGCAATTGAGAGTGAAGGACTTGCCCAGGGTCCTTACGCGGCGGCTTGAGGTAGATTCGAACCCGCAACCCTCCGGCTGCAAGGCACCAAATATACCCCCTTGAGGTGGATTCGAACCCGCAACCCTCCGGCTGCAAGGCACCGAACATACCCCTACACCACCGCGCCCCACAATATAAATACAATCCAAACTTGGTATTTAATGCGTCTGCGGATCATAGATTTCAAAAGCGTTAGGGCAGAACTTACATCTGAACATAATATTGTAATGGTACAACTATTTCAACAAGACTCAAAACACTGACCTGGGAAGGCACAGGCTGCAGTGCCCCATTCTTGACTGTGTAGAAACGCCCAGATACTGGGATCCTTGAAATGTAGTCGACCTCTCGAGCAGTTGGATTATAAATCAGGACAACAAACTGAAACAAGCATCACCAGAAGAAAATTCTGTAAAGAAAAGTAGCAAATCTACTAGACAACCAATCCTGCAAAAATTCTAAATAAATTTTTACACCGGATTTGCACTAACATTCTAAATATAGGACAGAGGGCACGGTATCTGAATAGGAGCGAAAGCTCGGTCTTTGACGCGGAGACTATGCCCAAATGGCCAATCTCTGCAAAAATTCTGGCCTACTTTCACCTGTACCGATTAAGACAGGTACGAAGATCGTTATCACTCGACTCGAGAAAGACTCTGGATCGTGGCCTCGCAAGTAGCCGGCTATAAGGAGCGAGCGCGGAGATACTCAGGAAGTTCCACTGTTCCAGAGTGAGCAATACGATGCAGCCAGGATCATTACCGCAGAGCGAAGGTTCGATCATATCACGACTTCGTAATTCGAGAGCTCCACTGGTTGCCAGTTCGCCAGTGGATTAACTTCAAGGTATGACATTTCTTTACAAGTGTCTTCATGGAATGGTGCCAGCATACCTTGTCAAACACAGTGTGCCCACGTCATCAGTTCCTGATCGGTCTCGATTGTGATCAGAAAAGAGCTACGAGTTAGTGAAGTTCGGAAAGGCCACTGTCATGCGTCTAAGAACATTCTGTGCATCTGGTACAACGGTTTGGAATGCGCTACCCGTCGAACTTCGTGTTCCGGAACATTGTTTCGAAAGCTTCAGGAAGAAACTAAAAACTTAGGCCTACCTGTTCGCGTTATCCGACTACTATTGCATTTGCCGTGCATTTAGACGTTAAACGCTTTATAAAACTTTATGAAATTATAACACTAATAATCATGGGTTCCAGTCTAATCTAGTGGCATGATTTGAGACCCCTAGTGTAGAAACTAGAAAGTATTAAGTCTTCAATTTAAGGCAAATCTAATTTGACAGTTTGTTGTCATTATAAATGTTACCTCTTTGTTCCTTTCAGACGCTGGACAGTTGGACACATTAGCCAGTGGACAAAACTGGACTGATAGTTGGGGTGCAGATGGAGACCAAGGCAAGAGCTTGACTATTGATGCGTTAACAACTTCCTGAAGAAAATAGTAATTCATATACTCAGCAAATGTATTGATCACACATGGGCGTATTTAGGGGGGGTTTTACGGGTTTAAACCCCCCCGAAATAACTAATTGCAAAAAATTTTTTAGTCATATTTTCCAACTGCGAAATTAAATCTTTGGATGACATTGCTTGTACGTGAAACTTCGAAACTTTTACTTACTTTTTTATATTTTTTTTGCAAGTATTGTCTGCAGTCAAACTAAAACACGACTCAAACTACATCGTAGCTACGAGTAACAGCTGGTTCCTATCAGCACTGAAATAATAGAGCAATTTTGTTCAGATGACAGTGGAAATTCACATCCCCCTCCCCAAACCCCTCCCCCTGCTCGGCGCTGCGCGCCTCGGCGGTCCCTCCTAAACTTTGGAAAACCCCTCCCGAAATTGTTTCCTGGCTACGCCCCTGTGATCACATATTCAATAAGTCACACTTAGCCTAGTACGGTAGTTGTTTAGTTTAGTTAGCTTCGTCGTCGAAGTGTCTCTAACTTGTAAACGTTACGTGCCATTCGTACGCGTTCACTAACTGACACACAGTTTCTGAGATTTTTCTCACAGTTTCCTAGATTTTTTTCACAGTTTGAGATTTTTCTCACAGTTTCTAGATTTTTTCACAGAGATTTTTCTCAGCTGAGCAGAGCAGAATCCGAAACCTTTCTTTGTCAGTTAAGAAGTGTTAGACAAGTTCAGACTTGTTCAACTTTATATCACACAAATCGTGTAGAAATCTATTTAAGTAACACACTTCAATCACAGACAGACCAGACCAATTTACCTCGCAAGCTGCAATTCCTTTCGCCACCATCTTGGCATAGTCATCAGCAACATGCTGCTTTTCCGTTCCACTACAAACCGTAAAAATGGAGGAGAATTCTACGGACACATTAATGGACAATAATTTTCAGCAGGTACAAACATCAACCATCTCATCTGCAAAATCATTGCTACTATAAAACTATCAAACGCCCCTTCGTTTTCCCTCTGTAGGCCTACATAACTCAGCAGAGTGCTATAGTGAGTCAAAAAGCCTGAAACATTATGTTTACGTGGTGACACTTAATTCTTCATTTTCTTCAACACAGGACCTCCTTTTCCAGCTCCCTGACTCAGCTATAATCTAGCGTCTTTAACAGATGTTCAGCCTCGTATGGCAGAAAGCATACTGCTCTTAAACTCATCACAAATATTTAGAACTTCACGGCAGTTTAATTCCTTCAAGAACTATTTTATGCTAACAAGAAGCAACATCGAAGCGATACTTACAAGGCGAAAAAGATTTGACTACACAAATCACAAACGTATATTAAACCCATTAATCACTAGAAACCACATCCACATTAAAAGAAATTCTATTAGCTAAATACCATATACTATCAATGGCAAATCAGGCTTACCTAACAGCATCATGATGCTGAAGCACGCCCAAGGCTTCTCCTAAAAGTATTTTAAAATTCACATTTTAATGACAATCTTTGCCTGTTAACATTTCGCCATCTTTAACACTTTAACGACGAGCTGCATTGGTTTCCCAGTCACTTTTAGTACACTCTCATCGTAAAAGTGTAAATGTAAAATCTTAGAAAGATACCATAGAAAAGAAATATTCATATCTGCCACAGTTATACTCTATTTTCACACCCTGCCGATCAACCTGTTTTTCCTCGCTCATTCTCATCCTCCTTGCTTTCTGTGTCTCCAACCCCACAACCTTGCTTCATTAACCGAATACTTCACTAAGGTTCAAAGCTAAAGCTTACCGCACTCTCTGACAAACACATCCTTGAACTGATTCAAATGACAACAACGGCATTTTAAAATTTAGATAAAATGGTTTGCCATTTCATTCGAAGAATAGGTCCTGTTTACAAGTTGATGATTCATGAAAGTACAAAGACGTGTAGGCCTACATTACAATGTCATGTACATGTAAACTGTTACATACACACATACTTACGAAAAGCTACATGTATGTGTACATAACTGCGTGGGATATCAAGTCAAACGCGAAATTGAAATGGTTCGCAGCAAGCAATTAGGAGCATCAGAATCCAATTACATTAAAATAATTTTCACCAGACAAAGAACTTACGCAGGATGTCGACTTTGAGACTCGATCCATGTTCAGGGCCAAGGACTGAAAGGACTTCCAACTGTTTGCACACCTAACAGAAAATATCATACAGTATACAATTAAGTCAAATCACTCACCTACAACACACCTCAATCCTCTCGGCCCTCCTATCTCCGTTCACGGTCAATCCTGTTCACGGTCCAACTACTTCCAACCGCTCTGCTACGGCCCATTCCAGGTGCTTTGCCTGTGTTGACCTCTCAACTCGGAACTATCTTCCCCAGTTCCTTCGCCTTGAGTTACTAGCCCTCTCACCGTCACAGTTCCGCAGAACTAATAGTAAACTTTCCAAATGCGCCAATAATGTGAAAACATGATAGAAGGAATTTTCTTTAAATTTCTACCTGTAAGAAGTTATTTGAGGTTCTTTCGTAGCCTTTCAGAGCTGGTCGACTGGTGAAATATCCCGTCCAGAAGGAGTGTGGACTGCAAGCATAGGGAAAAAAGTCATCGTCTTTGCGTGTGTAGGTAAGGTTCAGTTGATTCATCGCATATACGTAACAGGACGGAGTTGAGTAAAACGCATTAATTTTGCTGCCATTTCCTTGCTGAAATAAAACAACGTAATAATTATAAGCAATATTTTATGATAGTCACTGCACAATACAACTGTAGTTTGATATAAGAGATTCCAGAAAATAAAACACAGAAGTAATAATAAGGTATAGTAATAATAATGTAATTAATAAATAATAATAATAATAATAAATAATATGATAGTTACTGTACAATACAACTGCAGTTTCATATTGTCCACCTTCAAGAACTCATAATGCACATTGAAGCCGGGTAAACATTATACGCTGTAAGCAGACTTTAAGAGGTAGGCTAAGTTTTCAGTTTAGCGTGAGGTGGATAATTGCGAACAAGAGAAGGCAGGGAGTTCCAAATGTGAATGTGCGTTTGATGAACAATTACATAAGTGCTACATAAAACAAATAAAATCAGATGAAGCTGATTTAAGTAATGGTATTTATTTCCAACAAAATATGAACTTCCCGCAAAATTAATAGATGTAAGCAAAATGGCTTAGCCTATAATTATGCACAAGTTTTAAAATCATGTCTTCATACCCGCATGTTAACATGTTTTATCAGCTTATCCATATTCTTGAAGTTGATTCGAGCATTTGCATAGCTGAAGTCAGCGCCCATTGTCAACATTATGTGATTTGTAGCAAATGATTCCGCCTAAAACAG
This sequence comes from Aporrectodea caliginosa, assembly GCA_020284085.1. Taxonomy (NCBI): domain Eukaryota; kingdom Metazoa; phylum Annelida; class Clitellata; order Crassiclitellata; family Lumbricidae; genus Aporrectodea; species Aporrectodea caliginosa. The sequence goes on from JACEVL010001505.1 coordinate 21,106, forward strand.
ATAAAGGAACATAAAATTCCACAAAGAATTGAAAAACAAGAAGAATAAGAACAGAGATAATTTTGCAATCTACAAAGTACAACCATGCGTTTACAGAATAGTTTCTTCTCCTTTCTTAACTCGAGTTTTTACTAAGTCCTGAAATTAATGGGGGAAACGCATGAACAAGACTTGTAATTGCAAATATAATCATGCATTTATAAAGACTTCATCTTCAGGGAGTTTCATCAGATTTTCAAAATCAGCATTTAAAGGAATTTAAGGCAGTCATCAATAAAATTAATTGATTGAAGACTAAGATGAAATAATTCAGCATTAGGCCTAAATTAAGAATGGAAGCGAACCAGTTACCCAGTGAATTAATGTAACTTAGGAATGTAATATACGCCACAAATAAACTTTATTGCCAAGAGAGCTAATTAGTTTTAGCAAGGTCTCCAAAACAGTGCAAATCGATTATACTGGCAAATCATTGTCAGAAATCACAGCCTATTAAAGTCCATCTTCAGCTAAATCATCATCAAAGCATAAATCACAACATACATTCTGCTATGGGTACATGTAAATCATTGTTATTTGTCAACATTTGCATCTTCAGATGACACTAACTTTACAAAAAAGCTCACCCTGGTTTCCACAATCTCTATAAAGGCATCGACCCTTTCATCAACGTTGTAGTCCTCAAGCCTTGGATCATCCTTTCAAATTGAACAACGTTACAGCATATCAATAATTCATCTAACATCTCCAAAGAAATTAAGCAAAGTCAATGACAAAGCCTTTCAATTGATCAAACCCAATAGACAACACTAGAAAGTACAAACCGTCATATGCAACAAAATCAAAAACAAATAACAAAACCTTAAAACGAACAAGCAAATAATACACGTGACATGATAGCCGATTGGTTCAACGATGAGTATGTAACAATTTTGGGTAGCTATCTTTTAGTTACAAAGGATACGGGTTCGAACCTCCTCTGAGAAGGTCAAGCCCTACTGTGTAGGAACCTAGATCAACCCCTTCACTAAGTGATTGGCTCATGATTGGTCGATAAATTGTGACGCTTAATAAATACAAAATAAATTGTTAATTTCTTTAAATGACAGAGCATAAACTAACCATGCAAAACAATTCAGGAAAGCACGCTATACACCACCAAACCAGCAAAATGTTAAGTTCCAAATTCAAAATATTAACAAACAAGGGCTTTGTGCAATTGTAGGCCTAATTGAAGGCCTAACTTTAGATGCTCATTTACATAACACTTAGTCGCGAAAACTCATCAGAGTTGTACGTGACCTGACTCTGAAAGACCACGAGCCAACAGAATGTCCTCAACCGCTTGAAAATAGAGGCATAGAGTGCAGGAGGGACTTATGGCGCAGAATGCACGGAACCCTGTTCCAGAAAGAGAGTCCGACCACGGAGAAGCTGCCATGTTGCATTGTGGCAGTAAGCGACGTTGGATAGAGTATATATATATATATAGGCCTATTCATTGACAGTATGTACCTGTATAAATTTAAGATCTAATGCAATGACTTCATTGCACAGTTATCACAATACGATCGCTCTAAGTGAAGCCGCAAACAAAATCACAATCAATCGGAGAATTCAGGTTGAAACCCAACCGAAATCAGACGCCAGACAATGGTTGTTATAGACGCTGAAAGCGACGAATCTAAGAACCTGAAAGGCATAAATTTGACAGAACGAGCTGAAGTGGACACTAAATTCCAACACTTTGGACCATCCACCGAGATTCATGGACAGAGCAAGCAGGTATAATACAATCGGCTGTGAAATCACTATAGAAACAATAAACCTAACCTTATTAGTAGTCGTATAACCTCACACTAAAGCAATTAATAAATTAAATAACGGCATGGCCGTGTTATGGCTCATAAAACTAATAATGGCTCAACGCCATAATGGCTCATCGCCATAATGGCTCAACGCCATAATGGGTCATCGCCGTAAACTCCATTAGGAGGCGAATAGCTAGTGTCATGTAAAGTTCCAGCAAATAATACTGTGTGGCCCCTGGAATAACCAGTTCATAGAATAAACAACAGCAATAAACTTACCCTTATGGGTTCATCTCCGCACTGAAAGCAGAAACCATCTGGGAAGGTATATCCCTCACTTAAAACACCGGTAAAAAGCGTCGCTGCATCGCCTACAACAACCATTTCGCATTCCATGACACAAAGAAAGATACCCAATAATACAATCGTATGGTAATGACAATTCAGTAAAGCCCCTCACTTTCCACACGCTAAGAACGTAACTATAGACCAATATTTGGTAGGGGTCCTAACCTTCAATTCCAAAGACTTCTTCCTTTCACACAGGCCATACTTTAAATTCATTTTAAAACAATATCGCTTTATCCGGAGTACAGTCATGTAACTATCAACATATCCCCCAATCTAGGCTACTCTCAAATTTATCTTCAAAATTTCGGAAAAGATCTTTGTAAACCGTTTAGATATATAAAATTATGTAAAATGTATGTGTATGTATGTATGTATGTATGTATGTATGTAATGTATGTATGTATGTATGTATGTACATATATGTATGTATGTACAGTATGAATACTTGTTATAGCGCCCCTTCAAGATTTCTACTCAGAGGCGCTCCCGACTACAGCGCGGACACTGAATCGGAGTTTCACGCCGAAGCGCATGAGCAATTGCGAGTGAAGGACTTGTCCAGGGTCCCTACGCGTCTAATGAAGTTCCAGCAATAATATTCTAAACATTCGTAATATATTTTACCAAGCGATTCACTTCCCATCCACACATGTTCTAAAGTTGTCTGTTTCTTTCGTTTCTCGTAATCTTGGTAATCAATGCGACCAAGAAAAACTCCATCAAATCCAAACTGCAAACATAAACAGAAAATAAAAACCAAATTGCCAGTGCTAATCTTGTAATCACGTAAGCGAGGCTGTAAACGGATACCCGGAGGCTTGTGTTTGCTGGAACGGTGCCCGGATCACTGAATCGTATCGTATTTGATCATTTATAGGCCTAAAGATCTTCTCACAGAATAAGCCATTGAGAAGCGCTTCCCGTGCGAGGTACCCCGAGAGAAAAGGAAGATTTTAAGGTGACAGAAAGATGAAGAGATGCCACCAGAGAGGATGATAGAGCGTAGAGAAGAGGAGTCCTTTCCATAGAGAGGGATCTATACAGGCAAAGTATCTGGATTGAGACATTGGAGTCCTAACACTGGGAACGAAGAGGTCAAGCCGGTCAGAGGATCTGAGAAAACGCAGTGACGTGGCAGAGAGGGAACGGAGAATTTGGTTACAAATAATATTTTGGAGCAAGACTAGGTAGGGTGAGTCAAGATTTTAGCACGAGAATGAGAACTTTGAATTGTCGAAACTAGGAAAATCGGCAGGGAGTAAGGATGACGGGTCAATTTTCTCAGAATACCGTTCTGAGAGAACGCAGTATAAGAATATTTTGGAGCACGACCCAGTCGAGAGCAAAGAGTGGGAGCCAATGAAGTTGTTCAGCCTTGGATGTTGAGACGTGAGAGAATCGAATCTAATACCCAAATAATGTTTAGTTGTTTACCTATGATGAATTTACCCTAAGACGATTGCTGGGTAGTAGGATACACACAGAGAATATGATGGGGTACTCAGGCATGTTTCACTCAGCTTTTTACTACATGCTAGACAGACTGTGTACAAAAGCACAGTATGTAATATTATGGACTGTGTTTCCATTGCTGAAATGACAAATGTTATAAGCACTGTGCTTCAAAAGCCAGACTTTCTCAGATAGACTGTCCCAAGGTTAACAACTACAGCATCAACCAAACTCAAAAAGTTATTTATTTAAAATTTATTTTAAATAATTTATAACCATACCTGTGCAAAGATGGACGCCTGTTCTCTGGAATGACCGAACGGATCGATCTGCCATCCGATGCGTGGTCGACCGCATTCCCCAAAGTTCTGTTGTAGAAATCGAAAGCCAATCGTATGTTGATCGATGATTGAACTGTAATGGGTTGAAGCCTCGTCATTCATCGACCAACCACCAAGGATGAACTCCAGACGACCTACAGAAAGTAAAAGCTTATAGCTACATAAGCAACAATTCTTCAACTAATTATACAGACTCTTTTCTTGCTTTCAATTAATCTTCAAACCTTGTATCGATGAATAATAACCTTAAATATATTCAGTAGGCCTATACTCGAACTTATGCATAAATCACATACGCTAATAGTATGCATGTAAAAATGGTACATAACCCAAATTTAAAGTCACAAGTCACATTTAGTTAAAGTACCGTAGTACGCATGCATATGTAAGATTTTATTAATGTTTTCAGAATATATCCGTTTTAGAATTGAATACGAGGGTAGAGGTGGTTTAAAATGGCCGGGATAAACTTCTTCAGAAGAATGTGAACTGTGGCATTTATAATATAAGCATGGAAGCAGTTTAATAGTGTAGACTTGGCTGGTTGCATAAGGTAAAAGAATTATGCATCTGAAGGATGAAAAACATAGCATTGAGTCTTTTGCATAATTGCGCTATGGACGTTCTAAGCTTAGATTAACAGAACATAATATTAACTCATGAAATGAAATAGCAAGATGGAGAGGAATATTTAAGAGTTTTAAACTTTGGCAATAAACTGCTAGATGAAACCATCCCAGCTCATAGATCACTAGCTAGGAAGTGGTGGAAAAATTATGAGTTCTTCTTTTGCTATTATTAACCCTTTCCAGTCAAGAGAGGTGTAGATATCCTTAAATAATGCAGTTGGCTGGAACTTTTCCTAAGCCAAGATAATAAATTAAAAAAACACAGACTACTACGACTATCGGATCCACATTGGACATCCTGAACTATTCTAAAACATAAAGCAAATATAAAGTAAGCCTGTGATTTAGCTCTTATTTCTAT
>JACEVL010001506.1:0-27286 GCA_020284085.1 Aporrectodea caliginosa
ACTTTATAACACCGTTATCGTTTCGTAAACATGCACCTCAAACTAAAGAAATATTCTTGTAGAAATTGTGATCCAAGGCGTCAGTAAATGGCTCGCCAAATGAATGCTGTAAATCCGGTGGGATTATGGAAAGTTCACTGATACCTAAGGAGCGCTATGGGAGCAGCGGTCGAAGGGTTAAGAAACCTAGTTCAGTAAGAAAAACTTAAATAGCCGAAGAACTTCTCAAATTGCAGAACCAGGCAAGAATTTGAATTAAATAACTGTCAACGAAAGTGAAGGTCGAAGTATTGATTGCATTCTGATTTACCTGAACTGTTTTAAGAAGTCGACGATGTCAGCATCTTCCTTCAGCTGCTGAGGCTGGTACGGTGCCGAGGCGACGAGAGACACTAGAAGAAATACGATGCAGACAATTGGAGACATGATGACGACGATTCTGAACAACTTAAATAACTTAGTAATAAATATAGCTAAATGTAAATAATTTCAATGTAGACAAATTGAGATGTTAACTCTACTGTTCGATTGGGTTTGATTCTGTTCGATATCTACGAACCCTTAAATATACTCACCCGAGGTCGGTTGAAGAGAAAGTTTCCCAGCGACCAGATCATGACTGAGGGAAAATTCTGTAGAGTTCACGCCATTCCTGTCTCTCTCTGTTTCCGTCGCCAAACCACAGGCACTCACACATACACCAACACACAACCCAACTTGTTTCTTAAGCCAGAGGGAAGGGCTTGTCTGAGACCGGCATCGTCGATTCCATATCAAATCGATACACTTAGAAATTGGAATATTTTGAAAAGCATGACATAACAGGAAACCTTATCTCGTGTATTCCGTCTCTATATACCATCTTTACCACGTCTCGACTCGTATACAGTGCCATTGACATATATATATATATATAATATATATATATATGCGATATAATTAGCAGGATGTAAACTGGTCATCGTCGATTAAGCTAAATGGAGCTCTGCTTTATGAAGGTTCTAAGCGGCTTTTATGTAAGGCATTGACATGTGACTGGCGAATAGCTAGGCCTATACTGTGAGAGGTTTTCCCTCTGCTTTTCTCTGAATGCCTGCAGTTCGAAATAGGTCTATGGAGGGTTGGAGGGAGAAATCAATATTATTGTTGTATATACTGGAGTGTTTGTTTATGACGATGTAAAAATATTGGTCAGAGCTATACACAGAGGTAGAATCCCTGTCGTGTAAAGACATTTCTCTTCTGTTATTGAGATTTTTTATTACAATTAGAATTTTTCTTTTCGCATTTTTATTTTCGATTTAATTTTTATTGTTTTCATCATTACAGTTAATTTTTTAATTATTATCAATTCAGTAGTTTTTTGCAATTATCGTTACGATTATTGTTGCTATTATGATTTACATTGTTATTATTTATGCCTCGAGCTACATCTCATCTGTCAGTTGTCTTGAGATGACGGTGGAGGATGCTATCGAGGTGGCGAAGGACAGGGGAGAATGGAAAAACTGCATTGCCCAATGTGCAGTCCTGCACGGGAGGGACTAAGGTCTAGGGTAAGGTATGCTACACATGATCCCTCAGGGTCTTAAACATTAGTTTGGAACCTGTGGAAAAACGTCAGGAACGGCTCCTAATCGTCCAGGTTAATCTCCGCAAATTATTATTATTATTATTAATTTTTATATTATTACTAATGTAGTGTTCCTTCTTGTTGTTGATGATGATTAGTATGATTGTATTGTATTGTATTGTATTGTATTGTATTTTGAACACTTGTTATAGCGCTACCAGATTTCCCATTCAGAGGCGCTCCCGACTACTGCGCGAACGCTGAATCGGAGTTTCACGCCGAAGCGCATGAGCAATTTAGTGAAGGACTTGCCCAGGGTCCCTACGCGGCGACTTTGAGGTGGATTCAACCCGCAACCCTCCAGCTGCAAGGCACCGAACATACCCCTACACCAATCGCACCCCAGTTGTAGTATTGTATTGTATGTATTGTACTCCACAAATGCGACCGAGCCACCCGCTGTTAGTAATGCGATCGGTTTAATTATTAGTATTAAGATCCGAGAACTATTGTAGTGTTCCTTCTTGTTGTTAATGATGATTAGTATGATGATTATACTTTAGCTAATCTAATCCATTGATTTCTCTGGCGCTGACCAGTATTTTATAATGTATCTTTGAGTAAAATCGATCACGGAAACCGTGTCAGGAATCATGATGATTTGAAAAACCCAGGTCGAAATCGGATAGGCTAGATCAGGGAAACCAGATGCAGACTGAGGTGGGTGCTTTGGCTTAACGAGAAAAGTCTTAAAATTAGACTTTAATTAGATCAGAGAACTAACAGAACGAACTTAATTGAACAGCGAATTCCAAAGCATCAGCTTAACAATCGAAAATTCCCGAGAGCCAAATTCTGTCGGGCGCATGACACTTCAAAAATAACAGCACCAGCTATTGATGGAGACCAGTAGTAGTTTCAGTTTAACGACACTGTGTGATAACAAGGATCATTAGTAGGGTAGTCCCTAAATCACGAATTCACGGAAATCACGGAAACCGTGATTTTTCGCCGTTTGCCGTGAGTTCCGTGATTTTTCACAATGTCAGCATTATTTTGTAAAAAGGAGCCTTTAACTGTATACCGTGATTTTTTGCACGGTTAAGCACAGTTGATTTTTGCAAAAGTATGTCGTGATTTTTTCACTTTTTGACCACGTTTCTGAATTAGGGACAACCCTAATCATTAGCGTCGCCATCCTCCTTCATCCACGCTTGGGACTGACACTACCAGAGTACGAGCAGTGGCGGAGCTGATGAAGACCAATATATCCGAATATCTATTTGAATGAAAGTGAAGGTCGAAGTATTGATTGCATTCTGATTTACCTGAACTGTTTTAAGAAGTCGACAATGTCAGCATTGAGTTGAAAAAGGAACAGAGAGAGGTCCAGTGGTCAAACTGTATACTGCTTTTTGAACCGTGAAGTAGATTTTCGAATAGATTGTCTGCTGAAAGGCGCTAAACAACAGGTGTTTTCGTATTGACTAAATCTGACGTAACGTTACTGACGTAACGTTACTGATGTAACGTTACTGATGTAACGTTACTGATGCAACGGAACGTTTAGTTAAGATATTACCAGTCTCAGATAATTCTACATCGATCAGCCTCCCTTCTCAAGTAACCCTCATGACGTTGAGAAGACCGGCGTCTGGGAATGACGAGAGAAGTTCTTAATCTGGCTATTTTTGAAGACGCCTTTTAAGAACCTCGCACCGTGGATGATCTCAGCTCCCATGCACTCAAGGCCGTAGCCAGAATTTTGTTTGGGTACGAATGGGGGGGTGTTTACTCGTTCTTGAACAAGCTGACTAGCAACCAAGTAAACCGTCTATAAGGGTTTTGGCGGAGCGTTGTGAGCTCTCAAAGCACTGTAGAGCTGCATCATCAAGTTCACATGAGTGCTCTTTGTTCTTACATCGTATATATTAGTAAATGCAATATTTTTTATTATACATTATTTAATTTAAGGGGGGGGTGTTTAAATACCCAAAACACCCCCTAAATACGGCCTTACATGCACTGTCAAATTCCAGTTCCTATACACTAGGGAAGTTGATGCAATTGATTTCTCTAACTCAGTCTCAGTCATGGTGTATCAGAGATAAAGCTTAAAGAACCATCTCAATGGAATAGATGTGCGTGAAGTAGAATTGCAGCTTCAGCATAGACACCATCGATGAAGTCATGTAAGAGAAAACTCTCTGAACGCATAGATGCTTATCGGTCTCAGTACCCATCCCACCCGACCCACCCTCACCCAAAACTTACATCATTCTAAAGAAGTAAAAGTAAGATTATAAGTAAGCTAAGACATTCATTCATCCATCCATCATTCCATCAATCAATCAGTTCATTAATCAATCTATCAATCTATCTGTCTTTCGATGAGTCAATCAAATCCATCCATCCATCCATCCATCCATCCATCCATCCTATCTAATCATCCATCCATCCATCCATCCATCCATCCATCTATCCATCCATCCATCCATCCATCCATCCATCATCCATCCATCCATCCATCCATCCATCCATCCATCCATCCATCCATCCATCCATCCATCCATCATCCATCCATCCATCCATCCATCGACCATCCATCCATCCATCCATCCAACCATTTCATCCAACCTTTTATCCGTCCATTTATCCATTTATCCGTTCCATTCCATCAATTCGTCCATTTAGCCACCTATCCACTTATCCATCCTTCCACCTACCCGACCCAAACCCACCCACTCCACATAGCCATCCAACCATTAATCCATCCATTAATTCGTCCAACCAAACATCCTTCCTTCCTTCCATCCATCCACCTATCAATTACGTCTAATTTGGTCAGCTAAAAGTCAAGACCTATGCTAGAAATGATGCAATTTCTGAACTCTATAATATTATTTAATTGTTTTCATTAAAAACATATCTCAAGAATACACAAACAACATCTTAATTGACAATAATTTAACAATAACTCAGAACCGATAAACAACTAACTTTCGAACACGGACGATAACATTCACTCGCAAGAACGAAAACTATCACATATAATGTTATCTAATACATTCAGGATTTTAAAACATCAAGTCCGAAATGGCAACATTTAATCCAAGCACCATAATATTCAATGGCATATCTTAACGAGTTATTTGGACTACATCTAAAAACAATATTTAAATCAAAGACGTACATTGTTTCAATATCACAACCTCGTTCAACAAATGCAAACAAAATATAAAATCTCCTCTGAAAGAAACACTGATACGGGTTTCAACCTCATAATATGTAGGAGATCTCATCATAAACTCAGTGCCTCAGAATATACTATTCAACGAAACGTAAAAATAATTTAAACAGCAACGACAACGCCGTGCAAAATAGACAACTCGAGTCAGCAGTCTGAGTAAATCGCATCAAGTCCAATGATGTCTCTTAAGTTAGCCTTCCGTGAACTGTTCAACGATTCTAGTGCAGCGTTAACTAAGAAGATGCGTTACGACCACCACGATGATGACTCAACTTTCGACTATTCAAAAAATCGCCGCCAATGTCAATACATACATATAGATAAAATTAGACTAAAATAAATAGTTAAATACTAGAAGACAAATAATAAATACAAAATAGATTATTGCAAGTAGCTGTTTCTCTCAAATAAATTAATTGCAATATCCGAACGGAGGAGTGGATGGAATGGCACCAAAAGGATGACTGGCCAAGCAATCATAGAGGACCAATTTGGTACCATTGTTATGACGGTGTCGTACACCGCTCCGTCAACCGTTGAGCAACTGTCTCCATTCCTGAACATTCCGAGACACTTCTGCAACATAAAATTTCTAGATGTATCCTCATAGTAGTAGATCCTGGCAAAGAACCTCGTGTCCTTCAAGTCATGAGGGTGATCTCGACAACGTAACTGAACCTCTCCGGATGGTGGTTCCTTAAGACAGCGTTGGATCCTCTGGTTGGCTCGGTGGAGCAGCCGGCTGAATCCGAGACTGAGCCAACGTGCACCCAACCGACCACTTCACCCAATCATCGACCCACGTGATCACCCCGGTTGATGACGTCTTCTTGGTTCTGACTGGCAGGTAGTAGAAGACTGGTTCACAGACGTTGGCCGATCCTTGAACACGGGTTGGTGGGCAAACAGCTTCGACAAGGTCGGCTGGCAACCTGTTGGAGTCGGTTTGGACACGGTATGTCCATGGGCAGACGGATCGGTTCTGGAGGTTGGATGTTGAGTCCTTAAGGAGACTTATGGTCAGGGATGCGTCGCGTCTTGTTCTGATCTTGACCTGTTCGGTGACCTCTGAAGGGGTCAAGGTCGAGCTGTGAGATTCTTCGACGATTTCTTCAGATCTGAACAAATGCAGAGGACAAGATGTGTGTTTAATAATTATGGTCGGAATGTCTCTCTGATTTATTTTAATGCAACGTTGGTTTACTTAGTTATTTCCTCTGTCACATGATTTATCGATGGTGTTCATTTGGTGGCACGTTTTTTGGAATAACCTAACGCTGTAGATTGTATGTCACCATTATCGTTTTGTAAAATGCTCACTCTAATCAAAACCAATCCAGGAATTCTGATCCCTGGCATAAGTAAAATGAATGCTTTAAAACCGGTGGCATCTAGGTAAGTGTTAACTGGTATACCTAAGGCAAGGCCGTAGCCAGGATTTTGTTTCGGGGGTGTTTACTCGTCCTTGAGCAAGCCGATAAGCAACCGAGTCAACCAACTAAGGGGTTTGTGTTAGTATAGCCTATGCATTATTTAATTTTTACTTTATCTGATTTCGGGTGGTGTTTAAACACCCAAAACACCCCCCCAGATTCGGCCTTGACCTAAGGACAGCTATGGATACAGTGGCCGAATGTTTAAGAAACCTCGCCCTGGAAGGTAGGCTTTAGCAGCCAAAGAACTTCTCTATAGTTGCAGAACAATGCAAGAATTTGGATTAAATAACACCCGAAGTTCTAAGAATTGATTGCTTTTCTGATTTACCTGAACTGTTTTAAGAAGTCGACGATGTCAGCATCTTCCTTCAGCTGCTGAGGCTGGTACGGTGCTGAGGCCACGAGAGACACTAGAAGAAATACGATGCAGACAATTGGATTCATCATGACGACGATTCTGAACAACGTATATAACTTAGTTATAAATATATTTAACTATATGAATATTTTAAATGTGTAATAGTTGAGATATTGACTCTTTGCTGTTCGATTCTGTTTGATTCTGTGTGATATCTGCAGCCCCTTATAGCCCTAATATACTTACCGAAGTCCCGAAGTGGATTGAAGAAAACGTTATTCCAAATGACGAGATCATGACTGAGAGAAAATCCTGCTGAGTTCCTCTCTCTCTGTCTCTGTCACCGACGCACATACCAACAAACAACAACCCTCGTGGTTGATTCTTTAGCCCCAGGAAAGGAATTTTGCCTTAGACCGTCTTCCTCCATTCCAAATCAAATCGATACACATAGAAACTGGAATATTTTCGCCAATTATGACTTAACAGGAAGCCTTCGCTCGTATATTCCCACTCTACATGCAGTCAGTCTAACCACATCTCGGCACGACACGATATTTATAAGTGCATGTGTGTGTGTTTATATGTATATATTAGCGCTCGGGTATACAATGCCACTGACGCATAGGCTATGTATACGATATAAATTAGTAGGATGTAAAATAGTCATAATCGATTGAGCTAAGCGAGGCTTTGACGACCGTGAAAGTCCACTGTATGAATTAAGGAGGCTCAGTAATATACGGGGACAGCATCATGTGCACGAGGCAATGAGAGATATGACTGACGAAGCGCATGATTCTGTTGTAAGGGAATTTCCCTTTTCTTCTGAATGCCTGCAGTTCGAAATATAGACCATGCATAATGGTTGGAGGATGAGGTTATTTGTTTACTTGAGTGTTGTTAATAACGGTGTCAAAATATCGGGTGGATGAGCACAGGTGCAGAGGGACTTTCGTATAGGCACACGTGTCTTTATGTTGGTGAACGGATAGTGTAGTGGTTATCGGGCTGGACTGTCAGTTGAGAGGTCGGGGTTCAAATCCCCACCAGGGCAGAAATTTGGTTTTAGATTTATGTTCCACTTGCGCCCCTAGCCAACTCAGCTATAATGAGTACTCACTGTATACATTGTCTGTGGGAAGATGAGACGGCGAGGGAGAGGACTGGCCACCCCTCCTCATATGCCGAGGCTAAGAAAATGAAGTCGCTAACGCTTCATACCCATGCTGTCTCAGGGCTAGCTTAAAGTTCTTCTTCTTGTGAGATTTATATTTTTTTCATTATTTTTATCATCATTGTAATTGTCTTATTAAAACGCCTTTGATGGGATCCTTCGTATTTGATCTCAGCTCCTGTTGAAATCCAATTCTTACGTTAGGGAGTTTAACCTGACCTGATTTGATTTTGTGTTATTGATTTCTCTAACTCAGTCTCAGTCATGGTCTATGAGAGAGAAAGCCTAAAGAACCATTTCAATGGAATATAGACTTGCGTGAAGCCGAATTGCAGCTTCGGCATAGACACAATCGATGAAGTTACGGAAGTCTCTGAATGCAGAGCTGCTTATCAGCTCCAGTACCCACCCCACCAAACAATTTGCAACACCTTTAAGAACACTGCGTGATAACAAAGATCATTAGCGTCGCCCTCCACCTTTATCCAGGCTTGGGACTGGCAGTACCAAAGTACGAGTAGTGGCGGAGTTAAATCGGTCTAAGGAAGTAGAAGGAGACTATATGCAAGCAAAGTCATCTGTCCACCCAATCAATCAATGATTCAATGAATCAATCATTCACTCAATCAATCAATCCATCAGTCAGTCAATCAATACTCTCAACTATCCATCCATCCACACACCCTTTCATCCATTAATATGTCCATTGACACATGCATCAACCCACCCATCCATCCATCAATCAATCCATTCATCCATCCATCCAACCATCTCCATTCATCCATCCATCCAACCATCTCCATTCATCCATCCATCCAACCATCCCCATTCATCAATCCATCCAACCATCCCCATTCATCCATCCATCCAACCATCCCCATTCATCCATCCATCCAGCCATCCCCATTCATCAATCCATCCAACCATCCCCATTCATTCATTCATCCATCCAACCATCCCCATTCATCCATCCATCCAACCATCCCCATTCATTCATCCATCCATCCAACCATCCATAAAGTAAATTTGGATAAGCTGAATCAAGGCGTATGATAGAAATGACACAAATTTTGAGTTTCAAAATATAATTCAATTGTTTTCGTAGAAAAAAACAGTTTATACTAATACACGAAAACCATCAGAAATGACAATAAATTATTAATAACTTAGAACCGACAAATAACTGACTTTCGAACACGTACGATAACATTCATTCATATCTGATCGAAAAAATGCTACATGAATTATTAATCCGAAATAATATTACATGTGATATTTATGTGTGCCTATGCAGCCTGCAGGCGGTTCAATAAAGTAGGCCCTACATACATACCTAATTACTTAGGCCTACTCAATAATATCTTATACATGCAGAATTTTAAAACATCAGTTCTGAAATGGCAACATTTAATCCAAGCAAAAATATTCAACTGCTTATTTTGACGATTTAATTTGCCAACGTAGGCAACGTGTGAAGAAGCTATAAACTAAGCAAATAAATTAATGACGAACATAGATTCAATATCACAACCTCGTTCAACAAATGCAAACAACAAATAAAATACCCTCAGCAAAAGAATGATATGAGTTTCAATCTCATATATACAAGAGATCTCATCATAAACTCAGTGCCTCAGAATAAAATGTTCAACGAAACTTAAAAATAATTTAAACAGCAACAACAACGCCATGCAAAATAGACAACAAGCATAAAAGTCTCAACAAATCGCATTAAGTCCAATAATGTCCCTTATGGTAGCCATCCATGAACTGTTAAACGACTTCAATGCCACGTTAGCTCACAAGATGCGTGACGACCAACACGATGATGAAAAAGTAAAAGCAAAAATAGTTACAATACAATAAATAAATAAATACGTAAATTGATAAAATCTGACTGAGATGCATATTTAAATACTGAAAACAAATAAGTTAATTAATACATAATAGATAATTGCAATAAATTGTTTCTCTAAAAATAAATTAACTGCCATTTCTGAACGGCGGAGTGGATGACTAGGCACCAGAACAAAGGATGAGATGCCACACCATCAGCTAGGTCCAAATGGGTCCTACATAGGATGGTGCCAGTCGCCTACATTCAGTCAATCTTTGAGCAAATCCTAAATTCCTGAACAGACGCTTCTGTAAGTTCATTTGGTTAGATGTTTTCTCGTAGTATTAGATCCACGCGAAGAATCTGGTGTCCTTCAAGTGTTGAGGGTGAGCTCGACAACGTAATTGAACCTCTCCGGACGGTGGTTGCTTAAGTCATGGTTGGATCCTCTGGCTGGCTCGTTGGAGCAGCCGCCTGCGTACGAGGCTGAGCCAACGTGCACCCAACCGACCACTTCACCCAATCATCGACCCACGTGATCACCCCGGTTGATGACGTCTTCTTGGTTCTGATTGGAACGTAGTAGAAGACTGCTTCACAGACGTTGGCCGATCCTTGAACACGGGTTGGTGTGCAGACGGCTTCGACAAGGTCTGCTGGCAACCTGTTGGAGTCGGTTTGGACACGGTATGTCCAGGGGCAGACGGATCGGTTCTGGAGGTTGGATGTCTCAGCCTGAAGACGAGTAATGTCCTGCGATGCATCGCGTCTTGTTCTGATCTTGACCTGTTCGGTGACCTCTGAAGGGGTCAAGGTCGTGCTGTGAGATTCTTCGACGATTTCGTCAGATCTGAAGAAATACAGAAGAAAATTATGATTATGTTATAACGATTGCAATTTGTCTCTGGTTGAAGAGAATGTAAAGTGAGATGACCTCATTGTGTATATGTAGTCCTGATTTGAGTATCTTCATTTGTAGCATATCTGTCTACATGAACATCAGCTAATGTCATAAATTATTGAGAGCCTTTTTCATACTGTAAGAAAGACATTTTAATTCTCAGCAAACTTCATTAAGAAATTGTGATCCCTGGCATCAGGTTATGGCTAGCCAAATATCTTCAGTATATCCTCAGGATCCAAGAAGGTTAAAGTTCACTGATACCTTATTGGCCAGCTTTGAAAATAGTATGCATGCAGTTCATGCAAAACCTATAGCCCTGCTAGAAAGTGTTATGCGGCCTATATAAGAACCGGTCTAATTGCAGAAACATGCAAGAATTTGAATTAAATAACAGTCAACGTAAGTGAAGGTGGAAGAATTGATTGCATTTCTAATTTACCTGAACTGTTTTAAGAAGTCGACGATGTCAGCATCTTCCTTCAGCTGCTGAGGCTGGTACGGTGCTGAGGCGACGAGAGACACTAGAAGAAATACGATGCAGACAATTGGAGACATCATGACGACGATTCTGAACAACTCAGATGACTTAGTAATAAATATATTAAATATAAATAATTTAAATGTAGAAATATGTTAGAAGCTGATCTCTCTGCTCTTGACTGTTAGTTCGATTGTGTTTGATTCTGTTTGATATCTACTGACTGCAGCTCCTTAATATACTCACCAGAAGACGATCATCGTAGCTTTGTTAACGTTTTGTCCAATGACGAGTTATGACTGAGTGTAAATTCTCCCGCGTTTACGCCGTCCTCTCTCTCCCTCACCAACTCACACCACGACACGCGCTACGGTCCTCCTCCTGCCATGGTTGTTTCTTGGGCCTCGGGCGTTGGGTTTGCCTCAGACATATATGCGTCATCAATCTACTTAAAGTCGATAGACTAAGAAGACGCTGGACTGTTTTAACAGGAAGACTGTGGCTCATGCATTCCTCTTCTCTAAAGAGGTTTTAGCAAGTGTCGAGCAACACGCATGTCAACACTGCGTACGATATTATGTATACATATATTTTAATGCATATATATATATATATATATATTTATGAAGCTTTGATACGGTACCATTGACATATATATATTGGACTTATATTACCAGGATATAAACTCGTCATTATAATCGCTGCAAGGGCCGTGTGACTGAGAGCGTGAGTCCCGACGTGTGAAGAAGGCTCAACGCAGCGCGTACAGTGAGATATGACTGACAAATGGCGTCGCTGGATCGCAGGGGAATTTCCGTTATATTGCCCCTGTGAATAGCGGCACTTTGAGATCGGTCTATGGAGGGAGGGAGGAAGGGAGGGAAGGATGGAGGGATTGTTTGTTTACTTTGAGTGTTTGTTGCCACGACGAACATGTTAATGGATCTGCAGGGAGCTAATGGAGTCGCTAAATAAACTTTTAGCAACATAATTATAATACCTATTTGGCCCAGTTAGAGCGTAGGCTGCATCTCTGTGTTAGAGAGCGTGCGGATCGCGGTGCGCTGCCTGGCGCTGGCTTATTTCAGAGATTTAAATCTCGGGCTATAGTACGATCCTCGCACTGGGACCTTACATGGTGTGGCGCCCATACAAACGGACAGCAGGGGTGGTGAAGGATCTCACCCGATCAATTCATTGAAAAATTAGCAGGGTCGAGGACATTATATGGTCCCTGTATAAAAACTTGTACATTTCCATTTACTTACACGCGCGCATGTGCAATACAGAATAACAGACCGGCAGAGCGGCAGACAGATTGAGACACATTACTAGACACACGCACACACAGACACAGACTTATACGTAGACATACTTCCACAGACATACACGGACACAGACATTCAAAGTGATTCACAATATAAGTATCTAGGCTAGTATATACCTCCAACAGACACAGTCTGTGGTTGAATCTGAACCCGGATGTCTATGCATTGTGCCGCCGCCATAAGTGGGCGTGGCCACCGACCGTCGATCGTCTGCCGCGCATGCGTTGCTATGAGTGACATCTGCCTGTCATGCATGCAGTGCGCGGCGTAATTCCCGGTCGCCAGGCGTCGGGCGCCGCGATCGCATTAATTTCCGGACACTCAAAAGTCGTGTCTAGGAGGAGCGGTCTAACGAAGCTCCCCAGGGCGAGACACAACTGCGTCGTTGTCGGAGTCAAGAGGTTATTTCCCCAAACTCTGCGGCGGTTGACTTTGTTGCCCTGGAAGACAACACGCGGATGCATATTAACGGACCCTTCCCGGATTCGACACTTGATGGAAAAAGGCAACTGGGAGTGGCTTGCAAAGACTGTGTATCATACGGTCTCCCCGGATTCCGCCCTGGCACTGGAATGGACGCAGCGCCCTGGCTTTTGCGCACTTGATTCGATATAGCACCGGTGAATAAGCTGGTCTCCTTGACATGGGCGTATTTAGGGGGTGGTTTTACGGGTTCAAACCCCCAAATAAGTTTACGAAAAAAAATTATATGCTTTTAGATGCAAAATACAAAAACCTGGACTTTTGCGACGATTTTCAATGGAACCCCCGAAATCTTAAAACCCCTCCGAATTTTTCTGGCTACGCTCATGCCTTGACGTGGACTTTGTGTGGCGCTAAGAAATATCGGAGATTCACACTCTAGAACAATATCCGTCTTGTTGTTTCTTTGCTGTCATGGAGAAAGAGTCATTGACTCTGAAGATCACTCACACGATGACGTCCATGATTTATGATACCACGATACTAGGATGAGACCTAAATAATACTATTATGATGCTGCTATGATGCTACTATGATGCATGATGTTACTATTATTAGCATTATGATTATTAAGCGTTTATTAAGCGCCATTATCTAATGACGAAGCATCAATCGATGGCGCTGAGCAATTGTGAGTGAAGGACTTGCTAAAGGTCCCTACTGCACAACAACCATCTCAGAGGAAGAGGAATCGAACCCGTACTCTCTGCGTCACCAGGAGAGCGCTGTAACCAATTCAGACACCGTGTCCCATTAAGATACTACGATATTGCCATGCTACTATGTACTGAAGGGTTCAGCAACTGGGTATTTAATATGGCCGCCGAAACATAAAATACCCGGTACTATGATATATTACTATGATGCAATGAGTCTATTAAATGAAACAGCGAATCTTTTATATTAATATAATACTGTGATACCGTATTACAATGATGCTATACGATACGATGATACTATATATAATCGCCTATACTTGTTACATTAAGGTGTTCAGCCTTCCCGTCTCTCTTCCGATCTGCCCCATGAAGTGCCCTGACATTATGGTTGATTTTTTCCTCTGTCGTTTCTGTTGCAATAAGGTGTTTTACCTGGGAGGGCTGCAAACCCTCCGCGGAACCCTCCTCCTTTATCCGGGCTTGGGACCGGCACAGGTTCCATAGTGAAACCTGAGCCGGAGTTTACTATTGTTACATTACATAACATATATTATTAGCGCGATGTAAACATCTCCTTAATAGTAATGATTATTATCTTGCCTTGTCTTACATGACCTTTAACCTTATACCGCTCTACTTTATTTCACTAAACTAACGAACTGTTTCAGTATTGCTAATTAGGCCTACAGTTGCTGCTAATTATTATTGACATTGTTACTGCCGATGTAATTAGTGATGATTCAAGAGTAGGCTGCTGATTGAACATAATCGTTTCCATTATTGTAGGCCTAGTTTCTGATTCGTGTTATACTGATCTACATATCACCTATAATTAAACCAAATCTAATTGTCATTCAACGATTTACAATTGAATGCTGGTTGTAATTGATCTTTCAAACGAGGAAATCGATGCCGCAAATGAAGGCTAATTTTTAACCACAATCCTGGGCTTAGTTTCTGATTCGTGTTATACTGAGCCTAATTAAACCAAATCTAATTGTCATTCAACGATTTACAATTGAATGCTGGTTGTAATTGATCTTTCAAACGAGGAAATCGATGCCGCAAATGAAGGGATTTTTAACCACAATCCGGGTATTAGACTAACCCGGGTTTCTGGCCACAGCTGCAACTGTTACCATTGCTGCTGGGCATGACGCCGGGAAATCCCCTCGCGCGGTGTTTTACCATCGACATCAAAGGCCGCCGGGGCTTCTGCGAAGGTTTACACGCGTGTTTGGCGCTGCAGGGGGTCGGATGATTGACAAGGAGCGTCGTTCAGGTGTTTTGATGCCCAGGGAGTGTTTTTATTGACTCGTCAGTAATGTTTCACTGAAAAACTACTTCGGTGGTTAGGGCAGAGTAGGTATTTTGAAAACAGGATCGTCCGTTAACTACTGTTGCTAACATAATTGTTCCGAAATGTTCGCTCTACGGATGTTTATGTGTTTGTTCGTGTAGGCCTACATGTGTGTTTGTGTGTGTATGTAAGCCTGCGGTTAAATGACGTACTGCATTTGAAATTGTGTAGATTTTTCTGAAGCAGGAAAGTAAGTTACCTTATTCGCTATATTTCCAATCTCTCTCTTTCCTCTTTCAGAATACTTTTGGAAACCTGCAGAATATGAAACGCAGGCCATCTTGGAAACTCATCAAGGCAATTAAATTCTAATTTCCTTGCCAACTTAAATCCTAATCCTAATCGTAAACTCTAAGTTTCTAAAACTCTATTTATACCCATTATACTCATCTGATCCTGCACCTTCCAATTCTCGACCTAGACGACACCCACCTTAACAGCTACTCAGGGTCCTCCGATTCCCGGGCTAGGACCTCCTTCTGACTCCTCCCTTGGACAACCCCTCTGATTCAGTGATTCGACGCATGTGAGAGGGTCTACGTCGTCAAGGACAGGGCTTAAGATAATAGCGTAACCCGGATTCTGACCCAACAACTAAACTGATCCAACAACCCCGTAATTATTGCAGACGTGAT
The DNA here is from genome assembly GCA_020284085.1 of Aporrectodea caliginosa. Classification (NCBI taxonomy): domain Eukaryota; kingdom Metazoa; phylum Annelida; class Clitellata; order Crassiclitellata; family Lumbricidae; genus Aporrectodea; species Aporrectodea caliginosa. Next base: position 15,479 of record JACEVL010001506.1, read on the forward strand.
TTATAATTATAGCGTCGCTGTTATAACTGCTGATATCTGAACGTTACAAGACGTTCGCTGTAACCTGGCGAATGAAACAGAAACTAAGGTAAAGTCATTCAATAGGTGGCGCTTTTATCACACTGCCTTTTATTTGCAACGGTATGCCGTCAAACCAGGTAATGTTGTCATTAGTGTTCCGCCGGACAGTCAACCGAGAGAGAGGTCGGGGTTCAAATATCCTTCAAACTCAGCTATAAATGAGTACACTGACCGTACACTGTTGGTGGTAAGATGAGACGGTGATGGAGAGAAATGGCCACCTGTCCTTATATGACGAGGCTAAGAAAATGAAGTCGCTAACAGTTCATACGCATGGCTGCCTCAAGGCTGGCTCAATGGACTGCTCTTCTTCTGCCTCAGTCAATGTGGCGACAGCTGGCGAACGGAATAGAACTAAAACACAAGAGATCCGTTGTAAGAAGTTGTTCTGATGTTGTCTGTGATCCAAGCAACAGAACTTTCCTTCGAACTTTGGTTTTGATTGAGATACATTTTCGCTGATACACAATTGACCCACCGGGCTCTTCTTTAAGTTCGTCATCGTCATAGTCATAGTTGTTATCGTTATCGTAATAATAAACTCCAAATTTCTGAAGCGCCGGGCACCAGCTTATTCACGAGCGCTGGGCTCGAGGAGCTGCTCTTCATTAAGTATATACACTCTGCATGTTTCATCACGTGCTATTAAAAGACTATTATAGAACTGTCGCTGTTCAAAGACTGTTTCAGAGCAACCGTTGTCCAACTCTCTCTCCATTGACTCGTATCATTCCACATTGAAGATAGACTTTCTCCTCACATTTCACTCCTCCCCATGGCTCTTTTCCTACCCCATCTACTCAGACCGTCTCCTCATTGATCATACATGTATATTTCTCCGTGTTCCTGCCGTTAGGCCTTTTTCCAAAATTTCCACCCACAACTTGTCCCCAGGACATTCTTTATTGAAATGTCAGTTGACTATAGGACACAAAATGTCCAGCAACGAGCCAACGACGCTTGGCGCCCCTCCAGACAACGCAGTCGAAATGAGTCCACCGAGACGTTAACAAGTCTGCGAGGGACTCACTACCGAAAGCCACCTTCCACGGAGCAGCGAATTCTTCCTCAAATACCATTGCAAACTGCCGTCGAGTGATTTATACAGCGCCAGGTTAGAATAGATGCTCCAAGATGCGCCTGGAGGGGCGCAAGTAGCTCGCGGCGCCTGACCAGCTGTAATGGCGACGGATTGAAGCTGACGAGTTACAAGGTTGGCCGGTTTCCAACTGCGGCGAGATGAAGAATGCGGAGGAGAGTTTTGATCACCAAGATACCAACCCTCTGAGGTAGGAACTAAACATCTCGCCAACTGGCGACTAGTGGGAGTCATTGAAACGTTTCTCCTCCTGAAATGTAAAGAGAACTACTGTAAACGCTGTACGATATGATGCAATGTAATCAGTTGTGTAAATGTAGTTAGTTACGCTGTTGCTATTTATTTCTAATTTAAAACTTCATTTACTTTTCATTCAAATTTATTAAAACAAGAAATCTAAGAATTTAAATTAATTAAATCTGATGACAGGACAGCGAGTGAATACTCGTCCATTCAGTCTAATCCAGGCTTATCAAACCCCGCATCAATCTTAATCTAAAACCTAATACATTATTTAATTCAACCTAATCTTATCAGACATCAAATCTCACGTAATCAAGCACCCAACCATTATCTACATAGAATCTAATCCACTAACAGATCTAACTCCTTCATCCGACATCCAATCTATCGTCAAATGATCTGACCCTGTGACCCCACCCTTCGAAATCCTCACTGACCTACTGCGTTGACTCGATGTCCTCTGATCCGGAACTGGACAGAGAGCTGTCCGCATCACGTGACGTCTCTCTTCCGAGCAACGGATGAACAGGTGGTAGAGATGGTAGAGGTGGTGGAGGTGGTAGAACCGGTGGACCGCCGACGGGTGACGGAACCGGAAGAGGTGGAGGGGCCGAGGAGTAGGGACCGCACAGGAAGTGGAAATAGCTGGACGGAAATACTCGAGGTCTCGGATCGTTGGCCACGGACGAAGGAGATCCCATCATGAAACTAGAAGACACCAACACACACACACACACACGCAGACATAAGCACATACACTGTACATACATGCACACGTACCAAAACTGGAGCATTATGCAGCGCATCAATCGTGTCTGATAACGAAGTGTATACGGATGGAAAGATAGGCTTCGAATCCATCATAAATAAATGATTGAAAGAACGAATTAATTAATGAGGTAACTAAATAATTGTATTAATGAATTAATAACTGATTTATTTAGGAATTGCTTTATTTAACAGATATCTAATTAAATACATGTGCTGTCGTAAAATAAAGAGATGTTCAACTGCTACTTTGCTACATCATCTCTACTCCCATCCTACATCCATCTATCTATCCATCCATTTATCCATCCATTCATCCATCTATATATTCATCCATCCACCCATCCACTCACTCACCAAGCCGCCCACCAATCCACCAATTCACCCATCCATCTACCCACCTATACCGACCCACCCATGCACCTCCAATATACCCACCCACACAATCATCTTCCCAAGTTCCCACCCTAACTAAGTCCGTACCTCTCCTGCAGGTGTGACTGAGCGAGCGCCGCTGCTCTCATCGTCTCCTCGTAGAAGCTCTGGACGTGAGGAGTGGCATGGCCGCCCGTGCGACCAACGGGGTTCGAAGGACCACCGACGAGCGGACTGGACATCGACTGACCAGCGGAGGCTGCGGCAGCGGCGCTCATGACTCCAGGTGGTAGAGGGAGCCACGGACTGGAGACTGGACGAAGGACCATCGGCCTCATCAGTCTCCACTGGTCACGGCCCAGCTGACTACGTAGCGACTTCCGCCACTTGGCTCGACGGTTCTGAAACCAGACCTGGTCAAAACGAAAACAGATAATACAGGCACTGCATAACAATACAACTGTATTTCGTATACATGGCCCTACTTCTATTGAGCAAAATGCACACAATATATAATACCACAAAACATCGATGGCGCTGAGCAATTGGGAGTGAAGGACTTGCTTAAGGACCTTACACAGTGACCGTCTCAGGGGAGAAGGAGGATCGAACCCTTATTCTCCGCTTTACAAGAAGAGCGAATACTGCACGTAATTTAAAGAGTTCATCGATCATAAGAGGTTCCATTGTCTCAAACTGCGCTACACAAGTGGTTCGAATGAATGATCTAAAGAAAGGAACGACTGAAGGTGTCACTGAATTACCTGGACCCTGGCCTCTGACAGATGGATTCTCTGAGCGAGATCCTCACGGACGAATATATCCGGATATCGCGTTCTTGAGAAGAGATCTTCGAGAGCAGCCAACTGCTGAGCCGAAAAGGTCGTTCTGTTGCGTCTCTACAGAAACAGAGAGAGACAATTCAGCCATCCATCCATCCATCTACATGCATAGTTCCATCTATAGCTACTTGATAACGAGCATCCATCCATCCATACATACATGATACATCCATTCATCCATCCATCTACATGTATAGTTTCGTATAAACAGTAGTTTCTTGAAAACGAGCATCCATCAATCCATACATACATACATGATGCATCCATCCATCTCATCCATCAGTCCATCCATCCATCCATCTACCCATCTCATCCAGCCAGCCATCCATCCATTTTTTATCCATAAATTCGTCCCTTCATCTTATAATCCACCCATCCATCCTACACCACTAACAACAACACCACTACCACGACCACCACTACCATAATGTGGTACTGCTACCACATTACCACAGCCGCCACTCCACTGCCACCGCCATCACCACTTGCACGACGACCAGCACCAGCACCATGAGCAGACGAACCTGTCTCTTGACGGCAGCCAGCATCAGTTCATCTACGATGAGGTTTTTGGCTGGAATTGCCCCTCCACCACTTCCACCTCCACCTCCTCCTCCTGTTCCACCTGCTCCTGTTCCACTGGAGCAGAGGCCAAGGTCTTCCGGATTCTGAGACAGGAACGACATCTCCCCTCTACGCAACCAACGCTGCAGCGGCAACCGGAAGAAGCTCTACAGAAGACAAAGGATCTTCTCTTAACAAGAGGAAGCTGTAATGTAATGTAATGACGACAATTTCTATAGCATCGTCAGTAGCAAGCTACTTCTAGGATGCTTTACACACGCTGTCAAATGCGACTGTCCGCTGCCCCACATAGAGTGAGAGAGGAATAGACACAGCGGGACAGAGACAGACAGACAGAGACAGAGAAGCAGGGAGAAATGAACACTGACTTTGTGCTTGTTGTTGTAATCTGTAATCTGCGATGGCAACAATTTCCTATGTTGGTGGCTTAATTAACCCAACTTGGAATACATGCTTATGAAAACTGTAGCTAGATGTTGAGCCCTATATTGGATAATCAGAATTAACTGCACTTTCTTTGTAAAGTTGCTACCATCTGCAATTGACTCGTAAGATCTTAAAGAAGCTCAACAGAAGTCCAAGGTTCTTCTGAACCTTGTCTTGTCTTCCAGTTTACTCCCTTCCGCTACATGCATTCTCTTCCTGCATCTTGTCTTTATAGGTTATCCAATTAGATCGAAAGTTCTAAATAGACCAATAGTCCAAGTTGGACCAGCAGTGCTAAATAAACCCATGGTCCCAGATAGATCCCAGGTACACTCCTTCTCTCTCCTTCTACTTAGTAGTAGTTTCATTTTAAAGACACTATGTGAGAACAAAGATCATTAGCGTCGCCCTCCTCCTTTATCCAGGCGTTGGACTGGCACTGACAGAGTACACACAGTGACGCGGAGTTTTCTTTTACTTCTTCCCCTTCCTCCCAGTTGACCAATAGTCCCAGTTAGACGAATAACCGCACTGTCAGAGTACAAACAGCAGCTTTTACTTCTTTCCCCTAGACATAGTCCCATGACGAATAACCGGAGGAGGAGCATCTGCCTGTGGCATCCGTGGCTGCTGCAGCAGAACCTCCTCCCTCCCTCCCTCCCTCCCTCCCTCCGTCCGTTCGACGGATGACACTGAGTCGTGCTAATTGCCGCCCTGTGAAACCCCCTCCGTCTCAATGTGCCTCTCCTCTCTTCGTATCGATGTCACCACAAAAATCCATATCACGTTACTCATCATGAACACGATTTCGCAGATCCACTTTTGTCGAAATCCTCTTAGTCTCTGTCCGTCCGTCTCTCTGTCCGTCCCTTTGTCTCCGTCCGTCCGTCTAGTTGTCCGTCTGTCCGTTCGTCATTTTGTTCCTTCGTCGGCGGAAGAGGTTCTTCTTTCGCAGACGGTGATCGTGTTCTCTCTACGTGACAAATTGGAAAGCACTAACATCCAAAGACTCATCTGCTGCGCCGCCGTCTATTCCCTCCTCCTCTCCTCCTCCCTCCTCCTCTTCCTCCTCTTCCTCCGCCTCTTCCTCCTCTTCCTCCTCCTCTTCCTCCTCTTCCTCCTCTCCTCCTCCTCTCCTCTTCCTCCTCTTCCTCTTTCTCTTCCTCCTCCCATTCCTCCTCCTCGTCGCCCTCATTCTCCAGATCCACCTCTTCCTATACCATCATTCGTTTTCCCATTTAACTCCTCCTTCTTCTTCTTCTTCTTCTCCTTTCCCATTCCTCCTTTTCTTACTTCTCTCCTTCATCCTTTTCCGCTTCCTTCTTCTTCTCTTCCTCCATTTCTTCGCCCTCCTCTTCCTTTCTATTCTTCTTTTCTTTATCTTCATTTATGAAGCACCATTATCTAACGACGAAGCATCAATCGTTTTGGCGCTGAGCAATTGTGAGTGAAAGACTTGCTCAAAGGTCCTTACACAATACACAGTAACCGTTTAAGGGGAGGAGGATCGAACCCATACTCTCCGTGTTACAGGGCGACCGCTCTAACCAATCATCCACCGTTACCCACATAATATCGGAGGAGTCATTGGCTCTTTGCGTTTTACGACGAACAGCGGATAATAATAGACATGAATATAACAACCAAATCAACGGAAGACATGTCTTCCAATTTCCACGACGACGACAACGACACTCCTTCCTCAACCAATCTTCATCTCCACCCTCTCTCCCTCGCTCACTTCCCATCAACATCCGTCCTCCTCTTTCTCCTCCTCCTCCTCCTTCTCCTCCTCCTCTTCCTCCTCCTCCTCTTCCCCCATAAACAGACGACGAAACGGAGACGAGGGATCGGAGGAGTCGTGTGTTGGCGCTGGGGGTGCCATCTCTCGGGCTGCAGGTGGCTCATGAGGCGACGCTGCTCATCCTCCTTCTCATCAATTCGGTTAGGATTCGTAACTCAATCGCCCGTATACAGGGCGACCAACCCATCCTCCTCTTCCTCTTCTGCTCGGCCTGTGTCGTGATCATCGGACAAGATTTCCTCTTTTCCTCCTCTAACTTTTCCTCCATTTCATCTTCCTCCCCTCCTCTCCCTCCTCTCCTCCTCTTCCTCCTCCTCATTCTCCATTTCCTCACTTCTTCATCCTCCTCATCCTCCTCTTCCTCAACTTCTTCCTCTTCCTCGTTTTCCATCTTAACTTTTCCTTCTCCCCTCTTCCTTCATTTCTTCTTCATTTTACTACTGAGCATTTTCTTTTTCTCCTCTTCCTCCACTTCATCCTATTCCTCAACTTCCTTCTATTTTCTCCCTCCATTTCCTCTTCCTCTTATTCCTCGTCCTCCTTTTCTTTTTAAACTCTTTCTATTCCTCTTCCTCAACTTCTTCCTCTTCCTCGACTTCCTCCATTTCCCCTTTCCTTCCTTTCCTTTCTTTTCATCACCGGGCGAGGAGATCTCGTCAACAGACGAGATTACAACGATTCTTGCAGAGCGCCCCTCGTGACGACCAAATCGTCATCAACTGCGTCACTAAAGACAGAAGAACTGAAACACAATGAAAACAGACTCACCGCGTTTGACCCCTTTTTGTTATCGTTTTATCATCGCTGTAACGATAATTAATGAATCGTCATTTCTATGTCGGCAAAGTGATTATCTTTTGAGGACTTTTGACGCACAGTGGACGATTGGTTAGAGTGGTCCCCTGTAAAAACGTAGAACAAGGGTTCGATCCTCCTCCCTCATGAGACGGTTACTGTGCAGAGGTGGGAAATTTCATACATTATCAAACCCTAACCCTAGCCCTAGTAGCCTAACGCTAACGCTAACCCTAGTCCTAGCCTCTAATCCTAACCCTAACTCCTAACCCTAGTGAAATTGTCATTAACTCTAACCTAATTAAGTTCACCTAACCCTATATATATAGTCCTAACCCTAACCCTAGCCCTAACCCTAACCCTAGCCCTAACCATAACTAACCCTAACCCTAGCCCTAACCCTAGTTCCCTTTTATAACCCAGCTAACCCTAGCCCTAACCCTAACTCTATTGTTAGTGCCCTAGCCCTAACCCTAACGCATGTCGGTCAAGATCAAAATCTAGTGTTAATAAATCTGTAGCACACGAAACGGCTGAAAACTCCGGAGATATTTTAGTTACCTGACCCCAACATTTTTTCAGTTACTTATCCGAAGGGGTTAGAAGAAGAAGAAGACCCTGGAGACCAGTTCATGGGTCGTAGGTGACTGACAGCAATGGTTTGTCGGTATATATATGGGGATGCTCGTAAATGGGAAGTAAGAGTGGCCATCCCTCGAAGATATGCCGTCCTACAACTGATTTCTCTCACACCGGTCTATAGGTGGGTTTACAACGTCACACGATGGAACTTCTTCTGTGTATACGTCTTCTATATTTTCTGTATGATTTCTGAATTTTTCCATTGCATGTTCTTATTCAATCTCTCGGATTGAGAATGCTCGATCTATTATAATAGTCTATTATGTTTACATATCCACATATAGATCTACATACATAGGCCTACATTTATACATAATCGACCGGTAGAATATTGTTTATGGGTACGTCTTCTCTTCTATCGGGCTTACTATGGCAGTCTGCACTTTACCACACCGATGGGGGTCGTATAATGGGGGCAATCATACATGGGGGACACGGTATCCGATTGGTTAGAGCGCTCGCCTTGTAACGCGAAGAGTAAGGGTTCGATCCTCCTTCTTCCCTGCATGAGACGGTTACTGTGTATTGGGACCTGGAGCAAGTCACCCACTCACAATTGCTCAGCGCCATCAACTTGATCAAGCGGTCTGCAGCTATCTAACCGAAGTCTACGTCTATATAGGGGACCCAGACATCGGGATCGACACAAAACTGTCCGCAAACTCCGCATAATAATTGGACCCTTTTCTGTCCGACTTTCCGCGACGGACGTCCTAAACGGACTACCCCTGCGGGTTTAGGCCACTGTATAGCCTATACCCCAAAGGCAGTATGGAACAAAAAGGGTTAATTTCCATTCTCACTTGTCCGGACTAAACCTCGAATGGGGCGAATTCTCACATCGGACAGTTTTCTGACTCACACGCCACACTCCCCCCATCTATGATCTAGTCATGTTCGGCCTATATTAACTCAATCACTGCCCGTAATGTGGTAGCGCCAGCCCCAAGCCTGGAGAGAGGAGGGCGACGCTAATCATCTCTGTTAAGACTGTTATAACACAGTGTCGTTACTAATCAGTCTACATTGCTCTCTTCTTTCGTTCGTAATTCGTTCCTTCTTTCCTTCCATCATTCCTCTCTTCATTCATTCGCTCCATCGGTTTCATTCCTTCGAGTTCAGTTGGTCAGGCGATCGGTTATACAAGTAACATGTTTATCCTTGATTATTGTGAGTCCTTTATAAGCCAATGACATAGCACCAAATTATGATGATAATAACCATCAACATCATCGAAACCGCCACCACCGTCATCACCACCATCACCACCACCACCATCACCATCACCACCACCACCATCACCACCATCACCATCACCACCACCACCATCACCACCATCATCAGCACCACCATCATCAGCACCACCATCATCATCAGCACCACCATCATCAGCACCACCATCACCATCACCACCACCATCATCAAGCACACCACCATCACCACCACCACCACCATCACCATCACCACCACCATCACCACCACCACCACCACCACCACCATCACCACCATCATCAGCACCACCATCATCAGCACCACCATCATCAGCACCACCATCATCAGCACCACCATCACCATCACCACCACCATCATCAGCACCACCACCATCATCAGCACCACCATCATCAGCACCACCACCATCATCAGCACCACCATCATCAGCACCACCACCATCATCAGCACCACCATCATCATCAGCACCACCATCATCAGCACCACCATCATCACCACCACCACCTCCATCTTCTGCTTTAATATCTTCATCCTCTTCAGCTTCATCGACTTTAATATAATCTCAGCATCGCCGTTTTCTAATTTCTTTGCAAATGCGCCACGATTAATTTTGCATAGGATATATATACATATACACATATATATGAATATATATATATAGATACATATATACATATATATATATACATATACGTATATGTATATATACATGTATATATATGTATATATATGTATATGTAGCCTATTTGGTTGAGCTGAAGAGATCTTTTCGTAATTAAGTGTAACACGATTACAGACGCTGTCTATACGAAGCACAGGGAACCAGCGTTGGTTGGAATAGCATCTCAGGGAGGATGCCCTCCCTCCATCCCTCCATCCCTCCATCCCTCCTCCATCCCTCCTCCTCTCCTCATCATCCTCCTCCCGAGATCGTCTCACCTGCCTCTTTATAGCAACAGAAGCATCATCTCTTCTTTTCTTTCCTTCTTTTCGTCTCCCTTCCTCCAACGATCCTGTTACAACTAATGAAATCGCCGCTCATCACCCATTTAACCTCATCAATATATATATATATATATACATATATATATATATACAATATATATATATATATATATATATATATACACCGTCTCTAGTCTATACAATGTATGCGATGTATGCATGAAGTATGTATGGGTGTATGTATGTCTTTCTGCATGCCGATCTGTCTGTCTGTCTGTCTGTCTGTCTGTCTGCCTGCCTGTCTGTCTGTCATTCAAACCCTAACCCTATAACCCTAACTCTAACCCTGACCCTGACCCTAACCCTGCTTCTGTGTGTGTGTCTGTGTCTATGTGTGTGTCTGTCTCTCTCTCTCTCTCTCTCTCTCTCTCTCTCTCTCTCTCTCTCTCTCTCTCTCTCTCTCTCTCTCTGGGATCAAGAAATAATGGAAATTAAAATTGACGCAGCGGAAACCTTCATCAATAGCAAAATCATTAAATTTGAAGCTATGATCCGATTCGCATTCCACATTTCCACTATACATACATGCGCAACTTTCAACTGCATATTTTCACATTTTCTCCAGCGTCTAAATTCCCGTACGTTTCTACCAACCTCCCGAAAGCTAAGCTGACAGAAAACTGCTCGTCCCAAAGACTGAGTGCCATTCCTTGATACCTACTGGCATTTATATTGCGCCCACTTTTCAGAAGAGCTATCAGCACCAGAGGCGGCAATCTTGTTTGAACTGGGTCAACATTTTTGGCCTTTTTTGTGCACGGAAATGCGTTAAAAAAAGCAAGTGGAAGGAAGTTTGAAACGGCATGTAGATATATTTTCATCAGATTGTAATAAACAAAACTCATTAGTTCTGTTAGTTGTTGGTGGCAACGTGTTGACGTGTCAGCTGCCTCGTTCGTCTCAGTGGTCAAGTTTCCACTTGGCAATTATTTAACAACAAAAGGAGTAAATTAAAATCTGTCTTTAAAAGTCGTGGGGCAACTGTATTCTGCGTCCCCTCAGGGCCCTCACTGTTAAACGTGTGGGCACGCCCCTCGTCCCCCCCCCCCCCGAATGGCCGTTCCTCTGATTCAGCTCAAATTTATATAGCGCAGGTAGAGATAAATCTTCAGTACGACCCCTAGTGTGAAGTAAAGTTAAGATCCCGTATCCCATGTGGAATGTAGGGGCGCTTATGTCCATCCGTTCTTTCACCCCTTCATCCGGTTAATGGACGAATCCAAAGGACACTGGACGAGTCCATTGCAGAACTTGTCGTTGTTTACTTCCAGCTAACACGCCTCTACCAAACTCCACTTCTTGGTGAGAGAGGAACGTCAGCGTTAACAACTTGCCCTGCAGGGGGTTGGAGTAACATGGAATCGAACCCCAACCTTATGATCTGTGACCAAGCGTGTTACCGATTGACCAACCTAGAGTGTGGTTCGTGATGATTTGGTTCCACAATCAAATAAGCCTTGATAAGTCGTCCGTAAATGGGGATAGGCAAAAATTGAATTGACATGATTCTTTCTTCAGACGATATCTCCGGACAACTCCTCTGACTTGACGGAGCGCTTAATTTATATCAACCGTTTCATGGCAGGTGACGCTACAGTAGAGCACCTCCTCGACTGAAATAGCCGATGACGTAATGTATGACAATATTTCTATAGCTCCTCTTTGGCAAACTGTTGAATTCATAATTATAAAAGAAGAAGAACAGTACCTTATAACGATTTCATTTTTCTCAGCCTCGTACTTTATCGGTTTGGCTTATACTCTATTGGTTTGTCTTGTACTCTATCGGTTTGTCTTGTACTCTATTGGTTTGGCTTATACTCTATTGGTTTGGCTTATACTCTATTGGTTTGGCTTATACTCTATTGGTATTGGCTTGTACTCTATTGGTTTGGCTTATACTCTATTGGTTT